>LPNX010791612.1:292327-306334 GCA_001517045.1 Pseudotsuga menziesii
AGGATTACATTAATTTATAAAAATAATCACGAGAAAATTATATATACGTATTATATTCTTAAAAAATTAGCCCTGAACATTTCTTATGTATCATGGGGATTTGCCTAATTATTATACTTATAAATCTAGGGGGGGATTCTTAAAATCATCCATGATTTTGAGTTGGTTCTCACTAAGGATTGGAGTCCTCTCTATAGGTTGTAGCCTGAGATCTTAGGGGCTTCTAGCTTCCTTTCAGTTGGAGCTGATAAACTAGGGGGTTGGAGACTCCTTCTAGTTGGTTCTAGAAAATGAGGGCTTTGAAGCTTTCTTCCAGGTGGTGCTGGTAAACACATTGAATGTAAATTCATATTATCAACAACACATTTTGTGGTTTTCTCCCATTTTGGTTTCCACGTTAAATATCTTTTGAATTGTCTATGATTTTTATGTGATGGTTTTATGTGATGATGAATAATATTTTTAATGGTTAATTTTACATGTTAAAAGTTGTAAAACATTCCCAATACTCATTCAAACCCCCTCTCAATAATTTGGAATATTCCATCACTATGTACCATTGATTGCTAACACGAACCCTTGAGAAAAAAATTCAAAAGACCTATCAGTATTCTGAAACAATTACAAGGCATGGCCCTTCTAAACTACATAATGTTTCTAATCAATCAAGTATCCAATGATAAAATTGGACAGGATTCATTCATAAATAACACTTTTCAACATAGTCCAATTGACGAGATATTGTATCCTCTTGTATATTTCATACTTTTGATGCTAGTGTGAGAAACACAGAGGTAGAAAATCAAGCTATAATTCAAAAAATTACCAAATCTGTGATAAAATCAATAATTTGCAGAATTAAATAACTATGGGGAATACTTTGTAATCAATCCAACAAATTCTAGAAATAAATAGTACAAGAAATTTCAAACAATAAAATTCAAATATTTATTTAGAATTGTAACCACACCAAATTAATAGAACTAGTTTTCAAATATACTCATAGTAGCTATAGGTCTACTCTAATTGAACCAAATCGATAAACATAAATATTTACACACAAGGTGTCTACGAATGAAGGGGGTCCTCCTAGAAGCACATACATAGCTAACAAATATAACAAATGAATTTAACAACACATAAGAGAATTATATTATAAAGTCATATGAACACAAATTCCAGTACACAAAGAGCATGATTACTCAATAGTAAAACCCAAAATAATACACCATCCTTGTTCTTATCATGTTTTGTACATTCCTAGTTCAACACTAAACCCAATATATCATATCACAGGATTTATAATTGTTTTTCTATCACTAGTTTTGATAAATCATAATTAATTAATTATTCAGAAGATCCCATTCCGAGATGCATGGTGTCACCCTTTACAAATATACTTCTGAATTAATGGAGGGAAATCTAAAAGTAGCCAATGGTTCAACAATTATAGGATATCCCAACCAATTGGTTTGATATGAGCAAAATGGAAACCACATGATGGTCCTGATTTGCAAGACAAGGAAAATATATCAATTCAATTTTGGTCAAATGGAGATAGATGGTACAAGATTAGCGTAATTATTGCAAGATAAAGTAACATTGCTGCAAGCCATAACCGCGTCATCGCAAGGATGGATATATGGATACATGATCAAATGGTGCATCTATAAAAATATTTAGAATGCTTCCAACCATATCATTTCAAGAGTTTTCAGAAATCACAACATTCCAATCCATTTAAGAAAAATAAAATGAGAAAATCTAAGCATTTAAGATACTTGGAGAGTGTAGGACTTCATTGTAACATAATTGACAATAAATGAGTAGGAATACTGAGATTAAGGGTAATATTTGGTCATTAAACAATAGGATATGGTATTTCCATAATAAAAAAGGGTTAAAAATAGGACCCTAAATCTCCCACACACCTAAGATATTTCATGTCCCTTATACAATAAAAATGTCGACCCTCAAAAACTAAAATTCCAAAATCATGTTCTCCCATCTAACCAAATTCTTATTTGTTTATGTCTGCTTCTACATGGGTTTCCAAATGAGATGCAAAGGAAGGAAATCCTCTTAGGGGCCCTTTTTGTTGCATTTCTCTCAACTATATGCATAGGCTCTCATGTTGGTTCTCTATATTCTCCGCCTAGGGGTGCCATTTTCTGGACAGATCCATGGAACCTTGATATTTATCCTTTATCTCCCATATTTGTTTATACCATTGGACAATAGAATTCTTCAATGTTCAGTTTTCGTCCTTAAGAAACCTCTCAAAAATTTTAAGGTCTCCTATTGTTCATTTCATCTCTTTGGGATTCAATTCCTTTTTATAAGACCTAGAACAACTAGGCCTAGGAATACCCTGCTCATCTAGACAACTCTTCATCAAATATTTGATTGTTTTCTTTTCAGACACATTTTTTTATTCTCTCCTCCATAGAATGATCAACCATATTTTGTCGTTCCTATTCACAAATCTCCAATAATGCTCAGTCCATTGTTATATTAAATCTTTCTGCTTATTCTATGGCCATATGAAACACTATCTCTAGGTGTTTGAGTTTTGGTGAGGGTATTCTTGAAAACATACCCTACTTTTGATCTTCCCCTTTGTGATATAGTTTCCATAAATATTTACTATAGAAATTATAAAGCCTTGATGGCATGCATAATTTCATAAACAAGCTAAGGATCTAGGCACACAATTAACCTCATAGAGAATTGTAGAGAATTAGCATAAGGAGAGAAGAAGAAAAATTAATGAACACACATTAATGAATGATCAATAAATGATAATTGATATTATTACATAGGTAATACATACTTATAGAGGAAAATAGAGTTGCTAGAAGACAACTCAATCTAGCTCATAAAGCATGCTTACTAATTATGATAAACCCCATAGTTGGCTAAAGCACTTTACCAATCTATCAAGAACCTCACGAATTAGGAATAGCATGTGTGAGTGATGATGAGTGAAGGAAAGAATTGCTAATCCTATAATATGGAGAGAAAATAATGGAGGATGGGTTGGCAACAAAATCTGCCAGTTTCCTAGTTGACTAGCTTTACCTTATACACAGAAAAGAAGGATAAAGTAGAAAAACAGAATCTGCTGTAAAGTGTTGTTACTAATTTTGGATGGCCATAAAGTGGTCAAGATCAACCCACAATTACAAATAAATCATTCTTGTGATATACATGGCAAGTGTTGACTCTAAGGTGCAAGTGGATGCCAACTATCTAAGCTAGTGGGTAGGAAGTTAATCAAATAATGATTAATTATTTTATGAGTGGGCTTATGATATTCCAAAACCCCCATTTAAGCCTGACTTTATGATGATATCCCTGATCTAATCAGAAATATATATGCATATAGGGCCCAACAACAAGGCTATGGTCACCCTTTTACAATTTATCTTGTCCAAAGAAATGAGGAAAGAGGAAAAACCTCAACGGGAAAATATACCCTCAAGAAAGGACATGGAAAGCAATACCAAAAATGATGAACTGCTGGTGTTGTTATTGCTCCAAAATTAATTCTGATGTCTAGAGGAATCTTCTTCTTAGGAAGAAGATAAATCTGCTCACCTGGATCAAGGACAACTGCAGGATGGAAACTAGGACCATGTAGAACAACTAAGATCCAATGATGTGAAGGAAATACTGAAGGATATTGAGACTTGTAATTAGCTCCAAGATGATGGTATGACTTTAAATTTGAACCAGTAGATATTAAATGAGCTCCATATAGGTGAAATAAATATCCAAGCAAATGTATAATGTCTCCATCTTCATTTACACAGAGAGGATGTGTGCAAGTGATCTTGTAGGAACATAGAGAAGGCATAGGATCAACGGGTTTGAATGCATGGGATCCATGGGTTGATCTAGCTTCCAAAGAATCTAAGAGATCACAAATAAGAACAATAGTAGACTCATGGGAATATACTGGTAAATGATCCTCTATTCTAGAAGTATGAGAGGAGGAAAAATAATGATGTTCAAAATCTTCAAGGAGGCTTTGAGAATGAGTTCCCAGAACAAAGGAGGAGCTGCAGAAGCACATGGGATCATGTATGGTAAGTGGTAAGAAACTAAAAGAACTTGATTTGGCTAATCAAAAATCTTGGAATTCACTGGGTTGTGCACCATCAAGAAAAGGGTCATGCACAAAGTGTGAGAGACCTGGCATATGGATCTCAAAGTCCATGATAGAATACATAGAGAACATTGAATGTGTGAGTGAATCATCAATAGCAATATCAGCTCCATTAGTCACTTCTTTTTCATCAACAACATCATAATAAGATGAATCTAGATCTTCTATTTCAAGAGACATAGAAAAAGATGGCTCTTCAATATTTGCTTCTTGATTCAAAGAGGAAGAATTAGAATCAAAGAGAGTAGTAGCAACAAGAATTGTATGATAAACTTCTTCTTCATGATCAAATTTATCAGAGACTGTAGAGGCGGAGACATCTTGAGAGAGAGAAATCATTGAACTAAAGACACTCTCCACATAGCTAGAAGGATCCTCATTTCCCTTTCTCAAAACTCTATCCAATGTTGTCCACATATCCTTTGAGTATTCAACAGAAACAATAAGGTAGCGTATGCTTGGAGAGATAGCTGAAATAGCTCCAATTGCTCTATCACATTCATTCAACCAGTCACTTGGCTCTTCATAATACTCTTCACCAACTCCAATAGATATGTCATAGAGAACTTTTCTCTTCAGAGATGAAATCATCTTCAATTTCCACTCTAAATAGCTTGTGAATGGAGAAAGAAGAGGAACCGATACTCTTGAATCCATTCGAAGTTGAACTTGCAAAATAAACCTGCAAATATGAAAAGGAGGATTAATTAATGATCTCTCAAAGATATGATATCATGTAGAGCTTTGATATCCTCATCTCTCATACCATGTACAAATTCTAAAGCCTTGATGGCATAATGAATTTCATAAACAAGCGAAGGATCTAGGCACACAATTAACCTCACAGAGAATTGTAGAGAATTAGCATAAGGAGAGAAGAAGAAGAATTAATGAACACACATTAATTAATGATCAATGAATGATAATTGATATTATTACATAGGTAATACATCCTTATAAAGGAAAATAGAGTTGCTAGAAGACAACTCAAGATAGCTCATAAAGCAGGATTACTAATTATGATAAACCCCATAGTTGGCTAAAGCACTTTCCTAATCTATCAAGCACCTTATGAATTAGCAATAGCATGTGCGAGTGATGATGAGTGAAGGAAAGACTTGCTAATACTAGAATATGGAGAGAAAATAATGGAGGATGGGTTGGCAACAAAAACTGCCAGTTTCCTAGTTGAGTAGCTTTACCTTATCCACAGAAAAGCCAAATAAAGAAGAATCTACTGTAAAGTGGTCAAGATCAACCCATAATTAGAAATAAATCATTCCTGTGATATAGATGGCAAGTGTTAGCTCTAAGGTGCAAGTGGATGCCAACTATCTAAGCTAGTGGGTAGAAAATTAATCAAAGAATGATTAATTATTTTATGAGTGGGTTTATGATATTCCAACATTTACCCCTTGCAAGTTTAGAAGTATGGCTTTGATTTACCCTAGACATGGGAAGAGGTTTTTTTGGTATTATCCTTCTAGGACATCCCCTCTTTACCTATTTTAGGATTTTCACTTCAATTTTAGGTCCCCCCCCCTTCTTCATAAATATCCTACCATCAGCTTCTTGAATTTTGTATTTTTATGAAGGCATAACATCCTCAACAACCTCATTGCTCCATCTGGGTCTTTTCGTTTCCTTGCACTAGGTTTCCTTAAATTAGTAATTTGAATCTCCTCATCCTCCACTCTCCTAAGTTCAATCTGCATATTATCATCACCTCCAAATTCCTTATTATGATGTTTGACTTTACTTTCTGAACCTTCCATGTATTTGGAGTACCCATACTCCTTCACAAGATTCCTTGACTTCTTAGACTTTGTATACTTATTCCTTTTCTCGTTCTAGGTCACACTACCTGTCTCCTGATGCTCTTTTTGTTCTTTAATCGTCGCTCCACCCATAGAAATTTTATGAACAATCTCATCCACCTCTACAAAATTGTTCTTTTTTAGGAAACCATCAAAGTCATCTTGTTGTCAAATTAATACTTCACACATTATTATGTAGAGAAAAACATGATGGTGAAAGTTTTTGTCTGTATTTGTAGTCTATGTTTTAGCATCAATAGCCACCTTAACCAAAGAAGTTTTCAAATAAAATGGATGGTTGAATGGCTTATGTCGAAAATGACTTAAAATCCAAATATGATACATGAAATCCAACTGAAATGACCTTCACACATCACATACTTCTGTAATAGAAACAAATTTATTTGATACTTACTTGGTACACAGCCCTAAGAAAGATCCCATTTCCCTAATTTAGCTCTAGAGTATTATCTTTGTATAATGGTGGCCATAATCATTTTGTTAACTATGAATTAACTTCATGATTTAGGCATTCAAATTTGATGTAGGCACAATCACTTCAACCATTAGCATATTAACCATTAACATACATGAATTAATAGGGTCATGGTCATGTATTTCCTTCTAGTAGAATATTAACCATTAGCATACAATCCTTCACGTCTCTTAGAAAAGATAAATATCATATTCATAGAAATATCCATAACTTACTCTTGTTTGTCTCATTTGGAGCATGCGCTAGAATTGATGTTGGAGTTGATTACCTATTAGATATTTTTCTCTAGGGACAAGCAATAGTTTTATAATTCAAAGGAGAACAACTTACAATCTAGTATGCAACACTCCTAAAGATATGTTTAGATATCAGTTGTTGGAGGATCGGGTGCTTCAAGTTCAATGTGGTTGTTGTAGGATTGTTTAACCTGAAAATTTTGAGTCTTTCGACCCCTCACCTATCATGTCATACCACTAGTGCTTAATCTAATCCTTGGCATAGTATTTATCTATCCTACAACAACTCTACTACTATCATTAAATATTTGAAACCTCCACCTTATCCTTTCTTTTGAAATTCCTCAAACATGAAAGATTTTAGTTGATGTGGAAGGTGATGGGGAATCATTTGGATTACCATAATTTAATGAACGTTCTTAATCAATATAAGGATCATCACCATTAATGTCAATGTGAGCCAACACACTTTCCATGCATCCTGATATGTGTGAAAACATGGCTGAAGTCAAACCCCAACCTTGCAGGTTCAATAGTCAAGGAACATTGATATATCCCCATTGTTGTTGATGATAATACATTTCATTAAGTCATATAGGACTCAAGTCATCTTGTAATCTCTAGCCTTGGAACCTAGAAAATATGTTGGTGTCGATAGAACAAGACCTTTGGAAGAAAGGTCAAGTGATGAATCCTTCATCAATCAAGCACAAGTAAAAACAAGTTTTATTGAAAAATAACTTTAAATTAGGAATCCAATCAAGCATATTATTGGTTGGAATCTACAATCGAGTGTATTATTACCGATCCCATGCAATTGGTTCTCTCCATTTTTCAATTTTAGAGCATATGAAAATATGAAAGAAGACTCTAGGGGTTTCCTTTTCTTTAAATAATCTAGTAGGATTATATAAAGGGATAATCATGTACCCCATAGATGTCCTTCTCATTGTTTAGTAAGCATGAGAATATTACAGTAATCTCAGTTTATTTACTGCATGGAAAATATAAAGAATAAATAGCTGGAGGGATAGCCCCCTCGTTCCACTACTTCCATGTCATTCCGCTCCAATATTACCTTAAAAACTTCCTCCCTAGACAAGGGTTTCTGATATAACTTAATCATGTTCCTAATAACCAAAGGAAGGTAAACTTTCCATCATCATTTGTTTTGATTCACACAAATCCATTTTCAAATACTTCTTCAACTTGATAAGGGCCAAGCCAATGTGTATTAAATTTTCCTTTAAAATTTTTGAACTTAGAGTCAAATAGTAATGCCCAATCCCCTACTTTAAAATGTTTGTTCTTGATGTTTCTGTTGTGCCACCTAGCTCTCTGGTACTGAACGATTTCTCTATATTGAAAAACATCTTGTCTTATCACATCCAACTCATTCAATTGCAAAAGTCTACATGATTATGTACATCCATAATATGCATGTGCACTTCTACTACCATTTTAAAGGTTTTGATCTAAATTTCTATCGATAAAAGGAATTGCCTTCCGTATACCAATTTTATGGGGAAAACCAATAATATTTCTCCATGTAATTATATAATCCCATAAGGAAGTTGGGATCCTGTCTGACCACTATTTTTTATTCAGTTTTATAGTCTTGGTCAACATTTCTTCCAACACCTTATTCATCGATTCCACTTTCCCCTTGACTTCTGGGTGATATGCATTTGAATTTTGATGGAGAATGTGATACTTCCAAGTGATTCCCTACATAATATTAGATGTAAACTAGAAACCTTGATCAGTAATAATCTCCCTAGGTACCTGAAATCGAACAAAAATACTAGCAAATAGAAAATATGCTACTATCATTTCCATATCCCTAGGTACTTATTTCTCCTCCATGCAATAAGAAAAATATACTTCTTACCTATGGTTATAGGATTAATAGGTCCCACAAATTCCAAATCCCATTTCTCAAAACGCTCAATAAGGACTTGTGGCTGAAGTGGCATATCATATGTCGAAACTAGGCGGCATATCCTTTGATAGTCGTCGCACCACCAAACATTCTATTGTGCATCTTTAAATATGTTTGGAAAATAATAGCATGACTAGAGGATTTTTTGAGTTGTTATTTTATTTGCAAAGTACCCTCCATTGGGATCATCATGACAAGCTCTCGGAATGTCTTATACTTAATCTTTGCTCACACACCTACAACTAATCATATGAGAACATGTGTAGAAAATATATCTCTTGATCCAAGATTATGGACCACTTCATTGAATAACTTTCATCTTCTCGTTCGGTGAAAAGTGGGGTGGTATTTTCCGTGAAATTATTTAGTTATCCACATATGTTAAGCAAGGTGATTTTATTGAAATAATAAATAAATTATCATTGGGAAAACTGTCATCATTACGATTTGTCTTACATTCATCATTTAATCTAGATAAAAAGTCAGCTACTTGATTTCGTTCGTGTGTCTTTCCACTATGGTGATGTCTAATTCCTGTATTAGCAAAAAACACCTAGCAATCCTCCCATTGGTGATGGATATTTTCATAAGGTACCTAATGGAAGAATGGTCGATATCCACAAATACCTCATATCATGTGATGTAGCGCCTTAATTTATTGATTGCATAAAATATTGCTAGAAATTCCTTCTTTGTCACTATGTAATATATTTCTACTCGAGATAAATTTTTACTATGAAATAACTAGCATGGGTTAAGAAATCTTCATTTTGTCCCAATATTGTTGCTCCTCTTATAGAAGAATCTAAGGCATGAGTATAAATATGGAAGGAAATCCTCTAGTCTATTCCTCTCAAGACATGTGTTAAAAGAATCTTTTCCTTTAGTATGTCAAACTCTTATTGCCACTCATCATTCCAGCACAAATAAAATTATTTTTCAATAATTGAAACAATGGAAGGCTATCGTGTTAACGTTTTCTATAATATTTCAATAACACCCTACATTTCCCAAAAAAATTCTAACTCCCTTTTGGTTATTTGGGGTGAAAGTTTCACAATTACTTCAATCTTGGCTCAATCTACTTTGATTCCTCCAGAAATCCCGTCAATCACAATCATAACAAAAAATCTAATGACTTGAGTAAAGATTTGTGTCCCTACATCTATGCAAACCTTTTTGAAGATTAGTTAATTCCTCCTCAAAAGAATCACCAATAACAATAAAATTATCCATGTATATTCCATTAGAAGCATGCAAAAGATCACACAAAATATTAAGTACTACCCTTTGAAATGTGGTTGGTGTGTTACATAGACTAAATGGTAATACCTTATATGCATAAGTACCCCAAGGACATGTGAATGTTGTCTTACCCTATTCTTTTAAGGCAATCTGAATCTAAGTGGTTCCAAAAATCATGGTTGGAAACTGTTGCGTTTTGTCTCTTGTGTATCCCATGCCATCTTTAGGGATGTCCTACAATGTTGTTTGGTATTTTTCTTTATTCCCAATTTTTATGTAATAATATAGAAATGTACTAAGGATCCAAAATATGTTTAGAAAGTTCTCTACATAGGCTTGTTTTGGTAGTAATAAAAAAATGCATAGCCATTGTTTATAGATTCATCCTCAATGACAATGGTGTTAGTTGTGATGATATCAAAGGAGAATATTGTGAACAATGTCTATCGTAAACGATGAAGGTTGAAGCATAGCATGTAAGTAAAGAGGAGATCTTGTTAAAAGGTTCCATGAAATTTGATCCCATGAATAGAGGGAACATGTCATTTAAGCTTGCGAAGCACCCTATGGGATGATAGTGAGAAGCATAGAAGTCTTGAGAAGAAAGTGGGCCCTATGCCATGGACAAAGGATAGCCATGGCATATAAAAGAACCTATGAAGAGATTGAAAATCCCTACATGAGAATAAACTTGTGCATTGGAAGAATGGAGGTCATTCATTATATTTCTTGTTGCAATGTATAAGAATTTGCACATGAAGACAAAGAGAGGAAGTAGTTGACCATGTGCTAAGGAAGTAGTTATGTTGTGTGAAGTAAAAATGGGTTGTATCCCAAGGTGACAAGACTGAAGGGAATTCTAAAGAAAAGGTCCACTCAAGTCATGGAAAGAAACACTTTTTATTGAGGTAGAGGACCCATATCCATTTAAGTTGTCTTTGATTCTTTGTATTGCTTGGTGCAAAAATAGTCGAGTCCAGAAGTTTCTAAAGAATCCAACATCAAGGATCGTGAAATAGTGGAGTCCAGAAGTTTCAAAAGAATTGAGGATCGAGAAATGTGAAATCATAGTAGCAAGATTCAAGTACTAATTAGATTATGATTAAGATACAATATGGAAAAATTACATTACAAATATGATTAAGATACAATATGGAAAAATTACATAACAAAAAAAATCAAGTAAGGCTAAAATATGAGAGTAGACATCTCATAAATTCAAAAACATGCATTTTTAATTAAAAAACTAAACTCATACATTCATTATTCATAAAAAAGAACTTGAAATATATGTAAAATTTGAAACTTATCATATCATATAACAATGTTTAGAATTCCATCATCCACATTTATAACTTCAAAGAAAATATATAACTAATAAAAACAACAAACAATGCATAGTAAAATCTTCTCTAATTGTTATTTTTCTAAAATCTATATTTTTTAAATAATCATATAAATATTTTTTTATGAAATAATTATATATAACTTGGACTTGACACAACTTTCAATGAAAATTAAGTAACCTTAATTCATAGAGAAATATATTAGGTACATACATCTATCATCAATGCTAAAACATAACATATTAGGTACATCTATGGATGTTATTTTTTTCCATATTTTAATGTGAATATTTAAATTCAATATACACAACATAACCCATAAAGAAAAACATGAAAGCAAGGAATGATTAAATGGGAACATAATAAGCATGTATGAATAGATCTATCTTGAATTCCAAAATATAACATTTTAAAAGAGTCTATCATGATTGCCAAAATATAACATTTAAAAAAAGTCTATCATGAATGCCAAAATATAACATTTAAAAAAAGTCTATCATGAATACCAAAACATGAATATTATTTTACATAAATGTTGATATTTGAATTAAGCACAATAGAATCCATGCTAAAAGATGATTAAAGTTACATAAGAATGTCCTGACAAGACAATAGAAATGTTGACTTCATACCTGTAAATAAATTGTTGTCAAATAATTGTATCATTTCAACTAGATACTCTATTCTCAGATGGTCCAACTGTTGGAGAAACGTAATTACTCGCAGATCAGTTCGCAACTTCCAGCCGACTTTGTCAGAGGCCGTACAAGTCGAAATCTTGTTTGTCAGTCTGACAAGGAGGAAAAGTCCACAATTCGGCTCTGTAAAGCAGTCGAATTTATTTCAGAAGCTAAGTTGTTAGATAGATAGTTATTACAGTCTTTAATGGCAAGTAAGTCGGTCTATGCTATAGCAATCTTCAGGTTGCCTATAAATAGAAGAAGCATTTTTTTAAATCAAAGAGAACACAGATAGATAGTAGACAGCAGAGGAACTCAGGGTGAGAAAGAACAGTTGAAGCTCAAGCTTCTGTGCATGTAATTTAGTCGACGAGCTGAAGCTTTGTAGACCGACGAGTCTGGTCGGACAAGTCTGGACCGACCATTTTGTAACCGACAAGTTTGTAGTACTTTGTTATTTCAGCATAGTTAATATATGAAATAGTTTGTGGTTGAATGCATGATTATTTGGCCGCACATGTTTCCAGATTTACTCCTGTAAATGTCTTTTACAGTTACTGATAGGTAAAAGAACAAGAACCCATAAAATTCTCACTGCGTGAAAGTTCCAGGCTTTACGGCACATTGGTCGACTCAAGTCTTCCTACATATTTGGCACATGTTTCTCATAAGTTATTTGGATTTGTAAATGTGTCTATTTTACTTCATTTTACTCACAGGTGAAAGCATTTGTAATTTCTTAAGTCCTTAGACTAAGAAACATATCCTTCAGATTTCGACCAAAGTGATCCGACTAGAGTGGTCAGTTGGTTAGCCGACTAAAGCAACCAACTTGGTCGGAGAGCCGACTTGGTCGAAGGTCCGACTTGGTCGGAGTAAAAGTGGTCGAGGTAAAAATCAGTCGGACAAGTAAGTCGAAGTAATTTTGGTCGAGTGAAGACCGACTAAAATTTATAAACTTGTCTAGTTGGACATAGACAAGTTTCACCCGACTGGTGAAAAAGAAAAGTGGTCGACGTGAAAGGTAAAATTTGAAATTTGAATATCGACTGAGCCCTAAACTCAAGTTTAGTCGGCTCAGTTTTGGCTATCTGGTATCAGAGCTAGGTTATATCAGAACAAGGTTTACATCAGCCCAAGATTTTAGGAAAGAAATCTTGTCTTAAAGAGTGGAATTTAATTTTCTAAGGAAAGTTAATTAAATTAAAGAAAATGGCTTCCACTTCTGGTTCATTGCATCCTCCAAGTTTTACAGGAAAGAATTATGAATATTGGTCTTTAACAATGAAGGCTTTATTTAGAGGACAAGATGTCTGGGAGATAGTCCAGCATGGTTATGCAGAACCAGTAGACATGACAGCGTATAACAATCTCACACAGGCTCAGAAAGATCCCTTGAGAGAACAGAGGAAGAGAGATGGAAAGGCTCTGTTTTTCATACATCAAGCTATGCATGAGAGCATACTCCCAAGAATAGCAGCATCGACTAATGCCAAGGAAGCATGGGATACATTGGAGACTGCCTATCAAGGTTTGACTAAGGTAAAGACATCCAAGCAGCAGATTCAAAGAAAAGACTTTGAATCTCTGTGCATGAACGATTCAGATAATGTAGACACATTCTACACCAGAGTTGTTGGGTTGATAAACCAACTGAAATCTCATGGAGAACCCGTATCTGACCAAAGGGTTGTTGAAAAGATTCTCAGAAGTCTTCCCCCAAGATTTGAAAATTTGGTTGTGACCTTAGAGGAACACACAGACATGTCGACATTCTCCATTGATGAGCTCCAAGCTTCACTCATCAATCATGAACACAGAATCAACAGATCACAGACATCATTGGAAGGTGCAATTGCAGCATAGTCATCCATAAGCCATGGTAGAGGCAGGGGGAGAAACAACTTCAGAGGAAGAGGAAGAAGTTCTTCAAGAGGAGGACGAGGCAGAAGTCCTGCAAATGTCGGTGGAAGAGGAGATAACCAGAACCCAAGTTAGCCAAGTGGCCAGAGGTTTGATAAATAAAAAATTCAATGTCATTACTGTAAGAAGTTTGGTCATTATGCATATGAAT
>LPNX010791612.1:306612-326600 GCA_001517045.1 Pseudotsuga menziesii
TCGTCCAAGCGACCAGCTGATAGCAAAAGTGCCAATGACAAGCAACCGCTTGTTTCCTTTGAGGATAGTTCCCGACATAAAAGGGAAGACAAAGACAGGAGCTACATTCAAGGTAGAAAGTGAAGAAACAGTCGAGATCCTCGACAAGAAAGAAAATTGCAGTGCTAATTTGCAAGCTGCATTTCAGACAGAAGTTTAGGATGAATCCTGGTTGTGGCATTTCAGATTTGGACATCTGAATTTTGGTGGGCTGAAGCTACTGCACACAAAGAATATGGTGAAGGGATTACCATTGATCGACAGACCAGAGAGGGTTTGTGAAGGCTGCATTTTTGGCAAGCAACACATAGAGACATTTCCAGTCGGAAAGTCCTATAGAGCACGCACACCACTTGAAATTGTGCACTCTGACATTTGTGGTCCAATGCAGACATCATCCATTGGTGGCTGCAAGTATTTTCTAACATTTATTGATGATTACTCAAGAAAGACATGGGTATATTTCTTGAAACATAAATCTGATGCATTTGGTTATTTTCAGCAGTTCAAGGCACTCGTGGAGAACCAGAGTGGTCACCGCATCAAGATTTTAAGGACCGACAGAGGAGGTGAATATGTTTCAAATGAATTTCTGAATTTTTGCAAGACCCATGGCATACAGAAAAAATTCACTGCACGGTATACACCTCAGCATAATGGTATTGCTGAAAGAAAGAACAGAACCATCATGGAGATGGCACGCAGCATGTTGGCAGCCAAGCATTTTCCAAATGAGTATTGGGGTGAAGCAGTCGCAACTACCGTATACATTGTGAGCCGATGTCCGACAAAGAGTGTGAAGAACAAAGTTCCCCAAGAAGCATGGACAGGTATGAATCATAGTGTTTCCCATTTAGAAGTTTTTGGTTGTGTTGCATATGCTCATATTCCAGATGAGTTGAGAAAGAAGCTAGACAAGAAGGGACAGAAATGTATTTTTGTCGGCTATTCAGAAGACACAAAAGCATACAAGATGTATGACCCTGTCACAAGGAAAGTCATAATCAGTCGGGATGTTCAATTTGTCGAGAACGAATCATGGGATGGAACCGTCGACACAAATGTCAAGATTGTGTCGAACATTGACAATGATGATATGGAAGAGGAAGTGGTTCAAATACCACATGTAAGTCAACCGGTCGGAGCACCGTCAACTCCCATGACACCAAGACATGGTTCAGCACAAGGACCATCGACACAAGTAGCAGCTCAAGCTACACCGACAAGTATACCAAGAGGACAACAGACTCCATCAAGCATTTCGTCGAGGTCGACATCGATAGAACCGGTGAAGACAAGAAGTCTGTGAGAGATATATGAAGCTGGTACACCCAATTCATTCTCTCTGTTTGCATTATTTTCCCCTATATATGATCCACTAACATTTGAAGAAGCTGTTGAAGAAGAAGTATGGGCACAAGCCATGGATGAAGAAATAGAATGCATTGAGAAAAACCAGACATGGGAACTGGTCGATGTACCAAAAGGCAAAGATGTAATCAGTGTCAAATGGATTTATAAGACAAAGCATAATGCTGATGGGAATGTGCAAAAGCACAAGGCAAGAATGGTAGCAAGAAGGTTCACACAGCAACCCGGCATCGACTTCAATGAAACGTTTGCACCTGTTGCACGCATGGATACAGTCAGAACAGTTTTGGCCATTGCTGCACAAAACAAATGGCATGTTCATCAAATGGATGTCAAGTCGGCATTCTCAAATGGCTATCTAGAAGAGGAAGTATATGTGGAACAGCCACAAGGGTATGAAGTTCCAGGTCAAGAGCACAAAGTCTACAGGCTGAAAAAGGCACTCTATGGTTTGAAGCAAGCTCCTAGAGCTTGGTATAGTCGGATTGACTCCTATCTCATTGAAAATGGATTTCACAGAAGTGAAAGTGAACCGACTTTGTACACCAAAGTCGATGAGCAAGGTAAGATGTTAATTGTCTGCATGTATGTAGATGATTTAATATTTACTGGTGATTATGGCATAGCAAATTTTAAAACAGTCATGGAAAGTGAATTTGAAATGACTGATCTGGGGCTTATGAAGTTTTTTCTGGGCATTGAAGTTCAGTAGTCTGAAAGTGGTATGTTTATATCACAGTCTAAGTATGCAAGTGAAGTTTTAAAAAGGTTTAACATGTCTAACTTCAAGACAGCCCCAACACCAGTAATAACAGGTTTAAAAATGAGGAAGGATGATGAAGGATCCACTGTAGATCCTACGCTGTTCAAAAGGCTTGTTGGCAGCCTTATGTATTTGACAGCAACAAGACCAGACATTATGTATGGTGTAAGTCTGATCTCAAGGTTCATGGAGTCACCAAAAGACTCACATTGGCAAGCAGGTAAAAGAATTTTGAGGTATGTAAGTGGCACAAGAGACCTTGGTATTATGTATTCCACCTCAGAAAATTTTAAACTCATTGGTTACACTGACAGTGACAATGGAGGCAACATAGATGACAGAAAAAGCACATTTGGGTACACATTTCATTTTGGTACAGGTGTTGTTTCATGGGCTTCAAAGAAACAGCCTATAGTAACTCTATCTTCAGCTGAAGCAGAGTATGTTGCAGCAACAAGTGCTACATGTCAAGCTGTCTAGATGAGGAGAGTCTTAAAAGAATTTTCACAGAACCATCAAGAACCGACCACAATTTTCTGTGACAACAATTCAGCCATAGCATTATCAAAGAATCATGTGTTTCACAAGAGAACCAAGCACATCGACACAAGGTTTCATTTTATAAGAGAGTTGGTGAACGACAAGGAAATTTGTTTGGAATTTTGCAGGTCTGAAGACCAACTCGCCGACATCTTCACAAAGCCATTGGCAAAGGACACATTCTAGTATCTGCGTAGTTATCTTGGAATGACAAGTTCTTCACAGTGAACTCTATCATAAACAGAGCATGTCTAAGCTCTGAGACATTTTGTAATTTGTTGTTTTAAAAACCCCATCTGCTTATAATTAAGGGGGAGTGTTGGAGAAACGTAATTACTCGCAGATCAGTTTGCAACTTCCAGCCGACTTTGTTAGAGGCCGTACAAGTCAAAATCTTGTCTGTCAGTCTGACAAGGAGGAAAAGTCCACAATTCGGCTCTGTAAAGCAGTCGAATTTATTTCAGAAGCTAAGTTGTTAGATAGATAGTTATTACAGTCTTTAATGGCAAGTAAGTCGGTCTATGCTGTAGCAATCTTCAGGTTGCCTATAAATAGAAAAAGCATTTTTGTAAATCAAAGAGAACACAGACAGATAGTAGACAGCAGAGGAACTCAAGGTGAGAAAGAACAGTTGAAGCTCAAGCTTCTGTGCATGTAATTTAGTCAACAAGCTGAAGCTTTGTAGACCGACGAGTCTGGTCGGACAAGTCTGGACCGACCATTTTGTAACCGACAAGTTTGTAGTACTTTGTTATTTCAGCATAGTTAATATATGAAATAGTTTGTGGTTGAATGCATGATTATTTGGCCGCACATGTTTCTAGATTTACTCCTGTAAATGTCTTTTACAGTTACTGATAGGTTAAAGAACAAGAACCCATAAAATTCTCACTGCGTGAAAGTTCCACGCTTTACGGCACATTGGTCGACTCAAGTCTTCCTACATATTTGGCACATGTTTCTCATAAGTTATTTGGATTTGTAAATGTGTCTATTTTACTTCATTTTACTCACAGGTGAAAAGCATTTGTAATTTCTTAAGTCCTTAGACTAAGAAACATATCCTTCAGATTTTGACCAAAGTGAGTCGACTAGAGTGGTCGGTTGGTCAGCCGACTAAAGCAGCCAACTTGGTCGGAGAGCCAACTTGGTCGGAGAGCCGACTTGGTCGAAGGTCCAACTTGGTCGGAGTAAAAGTGGTTGAGGTAAAAATCAGTCGGACAAGTAAGTCGAAGTAATTTTGGTCGAGTGAAGACCGACTAAAATTTATAAACTTGTCTAGTCGGACATAGACAAGTTTCACCCGACTGGTGAAAAAGAAAAGTGGTCGACGTGAAAGGTAAAATTTGAAATTTGAATATCGAGTGAGCCCTAAACTTAACATTTTCATTATGTTCGATTAAATCACAATATCATTATTGATTCATTTGAAGGAACTTGTCCTAAGAAAGACCATACCTCGTTACGGACATGGCTTTAGGACATTAGCATCAAGCACACAAATTGAACCATCACAGAAACTGGCGTAGACTACTGAGCAGTCACATGAGTATGTGGCACCCGAAATAGGTGCACTCATTAAATACTTAGGAGACCACTGCAATGCAAATATTTTAAGTCATTGTCTATTCCTCAATTCTAAAGACATAATTTGAAAGGCTAAAAGCCATATAAAAGTTATTTGTTCAATACATATGTTAGTGTACGATCTTACCTGGCATAGACGTGGCATAGACGTTCCAATTGAGAAGCATCATAAATAGCAACTTGGTTGTCTTGCACAACTAACAAGTGAACCTGGTCTATATGAAATTGAACTCTAGTATTTCCAAGGGATGATGGTGATATTCCTTTCTTTGAATGCACACTTTCTGATTTCTGCTTCTTCCATGTATCTATTCCCCATACACACAGCTAGAGCATAACATTGGTTTCAGTATTAAATTTTATTTTATTTTAAATGATGAAGAAGACGATCTAGGCAATTTCATAAAGATTAGAATATGAACACATTTAAATTTTCAGAAAATGCCAGGCCAGTTATTCTGCTCTCATGCCCTTTCAATTTTGCTATCATCTGTAATAAAACATATTCTACAACATTCTAACAACAACAAAGAACAACTTAAATTCACATCACCTTATTAGTTCCCCAATTAAAAATTAGAACTGTTCCATCCTCCATTCCCATAGCGATTAAGTTACTGTCTTTAGGGCAGAAAGCTAGAAATGTTGCTGCTAGAGGTGCAGCTAAAGGTAACATCATCTGCATTAATATAATGTTATTTAATGATCATAGTTCTCTGTATTAAAACTCAAACTCAGATCAGTAAAACACACTCATAATATATATAAAGGACATAACGGTAGCAGTTAAGAAATAAATAAACAAATCTAAACAAACGTTTGATTAAGAAAAGAATGTCTCACCTCAAATGTTTTTAGGTTAAACAAGCACATTTTACCACCAGAACCATACGCTAAATATGAATCATTATTTTGTCAGAGCCATGCAGGGATTAATTTCACCTTGACTTCTGTCAGTCGTGTGATTTCTCATATGATAGCCAAGAGCTGGTTTCCACAAATGCGGTGGAAATCTTAGTGTTGCCTGTAGAGGAATTCTATATCAATTATTCAGCTTAAAAGCATTGCCATAACTGCACGCAACAAATAGTATGAATTGACCATTTGGAAAACTCACCACGCAACTTATACCATTATCACCTGTCCATTTCCATAGCTTATGTACCGTTGGTATCGAGAGCTAAGAGCCAAGCTCCGGAATAAGTGTATTGGAAGCTAACAATCTGGAAGAGACCACAAAATGATATTACAGCTGTGTAAGGGAGCATGCAAACACATTATAAAACAATTCACAATCAATAAAACAATTCACAGTTGATGAGACTCGAGAGCTCGCGTTTTCCGTTGATAATCGATCTTGCAGTTTCATCGACCTACAGTGCATTGGATATTTCACCTTGTTACTCTTGTTTGTTCGCTCTCGAATATTTTTCTTTATATCCCCAATCCTGTTTGATCATTACATTCAGTTTTTTCATTAAAAATAATACAAAGTAGTTCAAAGTCTCGTCTCATATGAGTAGATAACAAGTTGTCAACTAAATAATGCCAAAATATTGCACTACGATTCGACCATACAAAGATTTCCAGTAAAATTACTCACAACCAATGTTTTATGCAGAACTCTTTTCGAAATTTCCAGTGCTCCAGCACCATGGCCAACTGCATTCATGAGTGATGCAAACATAACTTTGATTAAAATTTGACAAACTTTGCTTTATAGTTATATATATATAGACTTCAGCAACATATTTATTATATTTATTGGTGGACTAGAGTTTAGTGACACAGGTGTATTATAATGCTTAAACAAATAAGTATCAAAAAAATATATCATTAATATCAAATTTCAAATAAATAATTATAAAAAATAAAAATAAAAAACTAATAATTATAGATAGATAAATTGTAAGTGATGCATAAATAATTCATAACTAATGTTACTAATAGCATTTAACTTGTAACCTAACCACAATTTAACTAACTATAATATTACCTTTTCTACAACTAACTTTTGAGAAATCTTTCTCTTCTCTAAATTTTGAGAAACCTTTCTCTTATCTAACTTTTGAAGAAACGGAATTCCATCAGCATTAGCTAAGATCTTGATCCCATTGTCACTTGTTGAAACAGCAAGGAGAGAACCTTCTTTATGAGAACCCTCTTTATTGAAACGGAGACTAGGTCTTGCGTGTAACAGGTAAGAGATGTAATCAGTAAATCATGTAGTCCATAAATATAATATAAGAAAAAAAACAAAACATGACAAGGTAATATCTTTTTACCAGCAAGCCACCATCAGCATTAGTTTTGGACAAGATATTAATATTATCCATGTCCCAAAATTTAATTTCATTTTCATCTCCAGAATAAGCTAGCAACTTCTTTGATATATCAAACATGGCCACTTCTAAAGACAGCTTCCCAAAGCCAGAATAGGTCCACTTCACTATTCCGTCATGGTCATCCCACTCAACCAAATATGATTCTCCTTTGTATGTACCACATAAGAAAAGCCTAATTTCACAAACATAAAACCATTAACATGAACATACCTTTATTTTCATTTAAACCTTGTCATATGTACCCATAACATATAAGAGATATTACCGTGATCCATCATGGTTATAAGTCATTTTAGTTCCGGGGTGCTTCATAATTCCTTTCAGATCTTAGATTATCATAAAACCAGGTTTTAATCTTTCCGTTGACAAATGTAATAAATGGTGATTATTCAAAAAAATTGTCAATAATTAACATTTTTTAAGTTTTATATATGTAAGTAAAATGGCTGCAATTATTTTTTATATTATACTAAAAATATTAAATTATTATAAAAATAATTAGATAAAAATTGGAAGTAATGTACCTCAATATCTTGTTTATGGTGAGGACAAATAGCATATAAACATGCTTCATGACCTTCAAATGTGAATTGTATATCCCATACCTAGATAAAAGTAAACAAGTTTATTTATTTTTAAAGAAGATACTATAATGTATCTTATTATATCTTAAATTATCATATAATATATTTATAACAAAATGAAGTGAAATTTAATAATTTTTAATAATAATATGAGATATACCTTGATGGTGTTATCATCACCACAAGTAATAAGAGAGAGCTTTTTGTTATGGTTGATTAGAGAAATATCATTCCCACTTCCAACATGTGCATTAATCTCGAAAGAAAAAAAGAAAAAACTAAATTAAAAAGAAAGCAACTAACTCCAAAATCCTTCCATCTAAACAACTTCTAGCATATACACCATGCAATATATGCCCATTGCTTCTAGCATTAAAACTATTATGAGATTTGAATACCAACCTTCTAGAGCCACAAACATATATGCAAACATCTCATTAAAATGAGAAGGAAAAAAATATTACATACCTATCCATGCTCCATCTCCACTCCAAGTACACTTATTTACTAATATAGGTGATTCTTTTAATCCTTAAATAAATATAACAACAAATGTGTAAAAGTTGTTTAAATATAACAACAAAAATGTATAAATCATTCAAATGATTTATTATTGAGAATCAATTTATAAAATACTTTACCCAAATTACTCACTACTTAACTACTTAAAACTATAAGCTCATACCTCAAGAACCATTTCAAAGTACTATTTAAAACTACAAGTTCATACCTCCACAACCATTTTGAACTTTGAAGCATCCCAAACTCTAAATGAAATGTGAACTAATTTTTCACATGATACCATGTCCCAAATTCCAATATCACCTATGTTTGTTCCAACAGAAAGTATTCATGCAAATGACTATGCTTAGAAATCATTTCTTGGATACAAAGTATTCAAAGAAAAACTACTTTAAAAGTAATAGGAGGTTACCTAATAACATTGTTGGCTTTTGAGGATGAAAGTCCATGCTTACTACCTTTGAACCTTGTTGAAGGCTTCTCACAACTCTTTTAGGTAAATTATTTTCATAGTTTATGTTATGAAATGAGTTGGTTCTGAACTCATAACTCGCAACAAAAGAAAAATGGCATATATAATCTATAATGAATATAAATTTTATGAATAAACAATACTCAGAAATATATTCTAATCTTATCCATTATATTTAACTAAAAAATTGGTTAAAATATCAAGAAGAAAATAAATTACAATTTTCACACAAATTACATATTTATTAGCCCTTTTTGTTTTGTGTTCAATAACTCTATAATAACCCATAAATGAAAAGGGTATGGTGAAATAATTAACTGATTGTTTCTAAAATATGCTAATTTAAAAGAAATGCCTCCACATGGCACAAAGAGTAGGAGGGTTTTTTATGATCCCAAGGGAAATATGAAGGACAATTTGGCCTAGTCATTGGGATGCAACTCCAATAACATATCACAAACCCTAGATATCTTCCAATGGGTCAAATTGTTAGTTAAGACTTACATTATTGATGCGCTTATCATCTATGACTTTTAGGTTCTAATTAGAGCATTAAAAAATAGTATCCCTCTATCAAAAAATAATCGAGCTAGAATTTATGAGCTAATACAATGTTCTTAGACCAACATGGAGGCTTAGAATTCCTCTACATTTTAAGTTAGTTGACAAGAAAAGCATGGTACTTGGAAAATCCAGGTAATTCTTGTACATGGTCATGAGACACAAGCAAACATCATGACAAGGATTCGAGGGCCGAGTCGTAACCCAATTTAGAGCACCATGCAAGTGTTAGAACTAAAAACCACTTATAGGATCCTAGACCTTAAATTATGACTCTTGGAGGCCAAATCACAATAATTTTGTCCACATATGTCACTCTAAAGAATCTATCCACTACTCATCATAAATCCTAATCACCAACTCACCTTAATCGGAGTGTTTCCTCAATCTAAGGGCACATTATTCAATCAAATGGTATAACTAGTAACTAGTTTGAGTTGGTATGTGGGTGACCCATTACAACTTCACTCCTAACTCACCTTACATACTCTAATTCAAATTGATGGACATCATTAGGAGTTTTGCACTCCTCCTTTTTTATCAGTTAACTAACTAATTAGTGAGATAACTAGTTGTTGTGAAGTCCACAGATAATATAACATAGTTAAGGATAATTAAATTAACATGGCTAACTCACTAACATTTCACTCATTATTCTTCTTCATGAACTTAATTAGGAATTTTTTTGAGTTAACTCAACATTCATTCACTTAACTAGGATTTGAGTTAGTCACGTCAGCATATGGTCACAACATTAGTTAACTCAACACTACATGGTTAACTAGTCACACCATGAGTTAAGACTTAATATAACTTAGTGTAGCATAGTGATGATAATTAACTAAGGGTTTTATAGCGCTTATTAAGCCTAACACACCTCATACAAGTATGGAAAATTCAAATTTCTTTCAACCTTAATTTGAATTACTTTGACTTTAAATATTGTACTCCACCTCTCATGAAATTGACTCTTCCATTATGAGTTTCTTATTACTATCCCTTGATTACATTATGATTTGATAATTAATTTAAAATGGTGGATAACGTGTGGAGCTAAGAGTAGGATTGATGTTTTTCAGACAAGAGTAAAGGAATTCAGCGACACCTGAAGAGAAAGGTGCATAACCTACAGTATGAAATCAAATCAACTGAGAGAAGAATGGAACCGAGGCATACACATGAGGAACAAGCACGCTGGATGGACTGAAGTGATGCCACATATTAGCTCGCAGTAATGAGAGTTGATATGGACAAGAACACGCACAAGACAATAACAAGTCACATGAGGAACAAACATGTCTGGTGGACCGAGGTGACCCCAGCTATGAATTCGCAGTCATGGCAGCTAGTGTGGAAGAAGCTCACCCATAAAGAGACCGAGAAAACGCCCTCCTCTCGTTCAGAGAGAAATGCAGAAGGAGAACCAGATCCCATAGATTTTTAATGATTATGAATACAATTTTTTTTGTTATTCTAGTTTGTAAGAGTCAATAGTCTATAGCTATAATGGTAGGAGTCTTAGGAATGATCAAGACGGAACATCAATTTTGCAGTTTTGATATGTAGAAATTGGTCAAAACTTTGGTTTACTGACGTGAACGTACAAATTTTGGAATCTACTAGCGTTTCCTTTAAATAAAAAAATTGCCTCCACAAACATTCACAAATGCCAATAGGGTTATACTGCCCACCTTATCGATCTCACTGGGCCGGAAACGCTTCGTGATGCATCCATAATCACTTCCTCCTTTGGTTGCCGTAGGTGCGCAAAGCCGTTTCAACGCAGCATCTAAAAGTCCTACATGAAAACCAGACGTTGTTATTATTTATGTTGTTTTCAACTAACAATAGAATATCAATATACACTTGGCACCTGAATACTTAAAATACTAAAGTTGTTCTCGCATCTAGTAGAAGGAAACATTGAAAGATCTAACAGATTATCAAACAGCTTATCTACATATTATCAAACAGCTAACCTGTGTTTTTATTTGAAACGACCGCAGCTGTAGCTACTGCTCCGAGTGGCAATGGAAGATTAAGATTTGCAGGGCATCCTGTAAGACTATTAAAACTTGAAATGGCTGCAAACAGTTTCATGAAATGTTATTCAAGAAAATCAAGATAGAGTCTAGGATCATGGACATCGAAAGGTGAACAAAGTTAAACAGATTGATTAACACAGAACAAAATTGTGACGTACAATGTATGTCCTAGGAATGGGAGGAAAAGCCACCCGGTTTGAAGTTGAAGCCATCAGAGAATTGTTAGCTGGAGATGGAGTTCGAACTCCATTTGGAGGGCCACAGGTGTGATCCACAAAAATTGTTCGAGGGCAATCAGGATTAGATCGAGGGCTTTTGCATTGGGTATGCTGCCAATTAATACTGTAGAAAAGCACAACATATACAAATATACATTAAATGGTTGTCAAAGTTGCAGGAGACTCACAGTAAAGTGTTCCTCGGAAGAAATGGCTTTAAAATCAAGAAGCCTGTTAGGATGCAGCAACACGAACAATGTGCTGAACATGATAATCCTAAGATGCACTTAAGCTTTTGCTTCTTGAGAATAATTTCATTTGATGTATCTTTTGGAGAAATTCTAGACCAAATAACGCTCTAAACTTACTGAGTTAATAGAAAAGTAGTTCACCTTTGATTAATGAGCACTGTGAGCCTGCCTTTGTCAATGCTGGGAAAGGTCATCTTTTCTTGGAGGACAGGATTACCTTTAATCAGCCTTTTCATATTCACAAATGCAAGGGTCCTTTGAGCGATTGTATCATTGCTATAATCTTGAACTTTCTCATTTTTTCTGCATGTAATCAGATAATCGATTAGACCTTTATCTAAAGCTGAGAAAATTCAAAACGTGGTAATAGAAAAGAGTGGGCAGGGAAATAAGCCACACCTCAAGTCATTCAATGCAAGAAGTTCCATTAGCTGGACGTGGACTTCTGGGCTGTACTCTTTAAACACTTTAAGTCCATTCCTCAATATTTCCACAGCTCTGAACCAATCTTTTCTGAATAATCATATCATCTCAATTATTAATAAATTATTAATAAGCATTAACTATTAATAAGCATTGAACATTGTCAATAGATACTTATCTGTAACATTGAACATTGGTTATACAGCTTTTTCTGCAAATTAATATATTAAAATTCAAAAACCTAAAACAAAGATCAATAAACACAAACAACTTTGGCAGTAATAAAGATCATACAAAAACTTTAAACATATCATACAGCAAATATTAGTAACAAGCACACTGCAAACCCAACTACATCGGAAAATACCTAACACAAACAACTTTGGTAGTAATAAAGATTAATAAACACAAACAACTTTGGCAGTAATAAAGATCATACAAAAACTTTAAACATATCATACAGCAAATATTAGTAACAAGCACACTGCAAACCTAAAATTTCAAAAATATTTGTAACAAGCACACTGCAAACCCTACTACATCGGAAAATACCAAATGACAACAGCCATAGGCCAACAATCACAAACATGGATTAACAAAAACCAACATTCCAGAAAATCACACTACTAAACACAAACATAAAATGGCCAGAACCCACATTCACAGCCACCATTAAACCAAAAAGAGAAGAAGAAATCTGAAATCTGTAAAATATTGGTCCGTCAAAAACCATACATGTCAAGTACTTCTAAATACTTTTGCTTTCTAAGCTCTAAGAATATCTCTGCTGAATTTCCTTTGTCCTGTATTTTAGTAAACCCAGACAAGTATTGGTCAGCGTGATCTAAATCTCCGGCCATCACTAGGCGTTCAAAATAATTCATGTCGAAAAAATAACCCGGCTTCTTGTTCGAACCTGGCACCAGGACAGGAAGATTAGGCCTTCATGCAAACACCATACTTGCAAAACGGATTCGAAAAGAAAAAATAGCAGGCAAACCCAGGAAAACTAAACTTACATGTGAACAGCCTCTTCAAACTTCTCCTCGCTCAAAAACTGCAGTTGCAGCAGTTGTCTGCTAAAAGCAGCCATTGTACTCAACAACAAAGATCTAGGAAGCTACAGACAAAAACTCCGGCCTTGAGGATCTCTACACCAAGAGACAATGAGAATCCACCCGTTCACAAAAACTCTGGCCTTGAGGATCTCTACACAAACTAAGCAATGGACCTAATGAAACTAAATCTTGTTATCAATTCTTGATGGGTGGAATTAGGACATTCTTGATGGGTCCAATTAGAACTGAGCAAATACTTAAAAAAAAACTCTTTGCAGGGATTGGACATGGCAGGAATTACCTAAGATTAAGTAAATACTCAAATCTCCAAGTAAAATGCACAAATCTGTATGTGAAACCGGGAAATCAGACAATCCCCGCAACATAAGAGAATTATTCCTCAAAGAGATTCCCTTATATAGTAGAAACACCGGCTCCACCCTATTAATGAATGCATGCATATCTAAGATAAAAGGTAGTGGAATATGACCCACCCAACTTAAAAATAACTTTAACTGACCAATACAAACAAAAATAGAGTTACATATCTCCCATCCTGGCATCAGATAACAAAAACACTTAAAACTCCAAATAAGGAGCCATAAAATATGAAACTAACTCATTAATAATAATCAATTGGTCATTTAACTTAAAAGTTAATATTAAATTGAATTCTCATATTCTTAAAATTAGGATAATAAGAAGACTAATCATGGTGATAGTTGGATTGAGTTATGAAAAAGTATTGTGTCCACAGTTTTTGGCCATAAACTTTTGTAATTTCATAATTTGAAATTAGTATAATAACATTAATAATCATGATGATAGTTGGATTGACTTACGAAAAAGTATTGTGTTCACATTATGGGTGTACCAAGAAATTTGGCTATAAACTTAGGTAATTTCACAATTTGATTGTCAAATTACTGTCCTTCTCATTTTAGAAAAGTTCCACGTTTCTATTATAAAAATCATTTTAGCCATTAGTTATGGTTAAAAATCATTTTAGCCGTTAGTTATGGCTAAAAGTTTCACATTTATATTATAAAAATCAAAAAGTAGTTTAAATGTTTATTGCATTTCATTAAATTATTAAAACTATAAAATTTAAAAGTTGGATTTATTTCGAATTACAATCTTAATTGTTGGTAGTTATAATTATGCTTAAGTGAATTTATTTTCAAAATCCAACCTTAATTGTTGGTAAGTATTGTGGCTTCTAGATATTTACAATTCTATCATGTTTGTAGATCCTTAAAGCCAAACTCCTTCCAAATGAGTCCTTAGGGTCGAGAAAGGAAGTCTATTAAAAGATGGGGTAATGGAATTTATCCTCAATCCCTAACCCTAATGTATCAAACCCAATCATTCTTGATTATGATGGAAGGACATGTGATTCATCATTTAATCACTACATCAAGTATACGGACAATACATTTAAGTCTCACTAGGATTTCCACAAGTCATTCCTATGGATTCTATAAGTTTATGAAGTTACGAGGTTAGGATGTTAAGAGGAGGTTAAAGTCATTATATAGTTTATGGGGAATATGATGATGGTCCTATTGTCATAGATCTCATATTTCTCTTGCACATGGGTCTCTCTTGTGATGCTCATGCCTCTCATGGACTAGGGTCCATCTTCTTGTCTTGAAAAGGTACTAAGTTTGTACATATTCTTGTGCTTATCTCTTGGCATACTTCATGGTGATATTGGAAAATATGTTGACGCACAACTTGTGAGAATCATGGAATAGATCTTGATGATTTGTTTGTATAAATAGTGGTGATTATCTCAACATATTGTATAATGGTCTTGACATAGACCATAGTGATTATATTGGAATTGTCCATGGTTATGTTGTGACATATTGCTCATTTGTTGGAATGTTCAACGATTTGGAAATTCCTTTGATGTAAAAGTTGAGGGTCCAAATGAAATGGATGGATGATTATTTTTGGGTATATATTTGAGGCATGTACACATTGATAAAGTGTGATAGTGATTGTGGCATTGTGTAATTCATAGTGACATTATGACAGAGTTAGTGATTGTGGCATTGAGATAGATATTGTGACATGAACTGTTATAGTGACAAAGATACAAGTACAGGTTGATAGAGACAGTGAATGAGGCATTGTGACATAGATAGTGATTGTGATAGGTTGAAAAAGGTAGTGATACAATGATGGAGGCGTAGGGACAAATACATAAGTACAAGTTGTGAGAGATATCAATACAATGATAATTGTAGATCATTGTTTCTTTTATTTATATCACGACGTGAGGACGAAGCAAAGATAGTATATTGTAGTCTCCTTGAGGTTGGTTCTTGAGAATTATGAGCAAAGATGATTTTTGGGGTGAAATTTATCCCAAGGGTGAATTTATATGGGTCCCAAAACAATCTTGGGCGAATTTTTACTATAAGAAGGGTTTTTTTAATTTAATAAGCTAGTCCAATATTTATTGACTACTTGAACATGAGAAATCAATTAGCCAATCCCGCAAGAAAGGGAAAAAAAATCGTTGCATATAGCCATTTGAAATAATATGGAAATGGGCAGTTTTGTCCACTTTTTTTTAGTAACGTAGAAGAGGAGAGTTTTTTCGCCCGCTTTTTCATTCATGGAGGTGATTAGCAATTGGTTCGCCTCTTTTTTTCATCAATAGAGTTGATTAGCAGTTAGATTGACAACGATTTATGGACCATAGGGAAAATTCCAATTAGATCGCCCTCATCCTCACGTAAATATGGACCATAGGGTTTTTTAACCTCCATATTTCGAACAATAACTGGATTTCCATGTGATTCTTCTATTTGATGAGCCAATAATGGGTATGAGAGTGTTTCATGTTTGTTAAGGCTTCTACTTTCGTGTCCTTTTAGATATTCAACATCTATTATATGTGTTCCATTAATAGTGTCAATGCTCTCAACAATTTTAGTTACTCCATCAAAACATAAGATTTTAAGAAATAACAGAAGACCTCAAAACATGAAATCTTCAACATCAATTATAATATCCAAATGTGGAATGTAGAAGAAAATAAAAAAAATAGAAGTAACAAGCTGATGAATTCATGTATACTCATTAGAGTAGCAAGGCATCATCATGAAGTCTCATGTTTCGCACAACACATAAAGGGGAATCCTAGGGTCATAGAGTTTACTAATATAATATAGTATATTCAATTTTTTAGGACTACATTATGATAACATAAACATGGGCGATTCAAAAAAACATATATTTTAGAGGTACTGTGCCAAATTTTGGCTCACCAATAAAATTCACTGTAGTGGTGAATTTAACCTTGCACTTGCATTGGATGTGAATTCTCTCATCCTTATTGACCACTTATTTAGCCTTGTTTGTTACCAACATTAAACACTGTAGTGACAAGTTCTATCTTAATATTGATCTTAATAGATAATAGTTTTTCTTCCTTAGTGTGACTAGGATGGACATTTGACATTAGAGAAATAAATTTGGTCATAGAGTCTAGAATTGATAACTCATTTCTCCTTGCAATGTCTATGCACAGATTAGGCACTTGTTAACAACATGGAGCCTCAAACAATTCTCTTTTGAGTGTCTACACTTACAAGAGAATTATAGCTCAACATTTGTGATTTCTTCCATTTTTGCAGTTTTCTCCATATTCCTTTAATGCTCAAAACCCTTATCATCTCTTGCTGTAGTAGAGAGTAGAGAATATTCCTATGCCCCCACATTAGCATCTAGAGCTCTACTACATTCTTTGTGTTTTTCATTTGTCATTAATGTCAATTATGCTATAATCTCCTCATTATTTGTTGGAAACATCCCATGAAGTTTGTTACTATAACAATAACGAGATTCGTGTGTGATTCTTTTGTTTGATAATCCAATGCTGGGTATGAGATTGTTTCCTATTTTTCAAGGCTTCTTATTTTTGTTTCTTTTATATATTGAAGATGCATTATATTCATAGTTCAAGGCTCTAAACAATTTCAGTTACTCCATCGGTATCTAGAATTGGATCTTATGGATTTTCCACTTTCTTTCTTTCAAGTTTTGTGGCTCCACCCTCTTTTGCTTCATTGTGATGGAAAACAGACTGAATATTATCAATTCAGTGAGTATGGAAAGGTGACAAAGATGTACATTATGTCCTAGAATTTGAGTGTTACAAAAGTGGAAAAATTGATCACGGTAGCTTAGTTTTAGGAACTTGAGAAATTAAGATATTTATTGTTGTTCTTTACCTGAAAATTTCCCATACTTACTTCTTGTTGCTAGTTGATTCTAAAGCAAAGTTTCCACTATAAGGAATACTCCCACACTATACCTAGGACTGATATTATTGTTGTTTGGATGGTTGAGACATGGTTAAAACATACCTAGAACTATCTAGAATGCCCAGAAATTCTAGGAAACAACCCATGATGGAGTGTTGCTACAAGAATTAAGCTGCTTGTTTCCCAGAATTTGGAGTAAACAGGTTTTACTTGTGTTTCCTTCCACAAACTCACAATCTTCCCTTATTTACCCAAAATTCCTCTTAGTGTTGTCCAAATGCGATGATAGAGATAATTGCTTCTAATTGAAGGCTAGAGTATCCCTAGAATTTGAGATTAACATGCCATAACTCACAAAACTTATTATATTTAATGAATGTTTCCATTGTTGATCCATTCTACTTCAAACAAGGCCCTAGTTCAAGGTCAAAAAATCCATATACTCCATGTAGCATCATCACTAGGAATAATCAATGACAATCTAGGCTGTAGTGCTTAGGACCAAATCATTCAATCTCGATCACATACACTCCCATGATGAGATTGTGATGTAGGTGGTATCCCATGCAAAATGGGGGGACACACCTCTTATTAAACTTGTCATAATTGAAGCATATTCCAAGATGTAAAAATCCTTGTGTGATACAAATTGAGCTTGGGGATCATGAAAATCATGCTTGTCATGAAATATCTTGTCCCAAAATATGCATCATGGATGGGTGTACCAAAAGCTTCAGTTACAAAGATCACTTCCATGAATTGAAAAGTGATGAACATCTCTATGGTAATGAGCATTCTTGTCATAATAAATGCGAAGTGGATAGAATTTGTGAAATTTTCACTGAACTTGTACAACATACATGCTCATTTAAGGGAAGAAGAGGTTCCTTATAGTATGAACAAGTCTCTAAACACAATGATATACAAAAGGATTGTTGCATTTCCATTCCACCTTTTAAAATATGTCATGACGACGTTCATTTTGAAACACTAAATCAAGATGTTGTGCCTTAGATGTCAAAATTGTGGGTATTCTTGTTAATTACCCATCAATCATTTTAGTTTGCTTAATACATCTCATGGGAGCATGAGGAGTGTAAACTTTGCATTAGATTAGGAATTTTTTTATATCTAGGGTAGGAAATATACTTGTGTGAAATATGGTATGGAAGATATGTATAACATGCACTATAAAGCATAAGTTCAGGGACACATCCATTTGATTTACTGTCCTATTAATTCTAATTGCACATGTCACATCTATGATGACTCTCTATACTCTTAGAGTTTAGTCTAACTGAATCATAAAAAGTAGTTGATGTTAGAGTGTTTGTATGTGAGAGCATTGTTTCCCTTCTCCCAAGTGTGAGATCCTCATCATAGTCACTAATATCACTATATTTATTGCTAACATGATGTTTCTCCTCTTTACCATAAAAATTAATTCTTTAAATCTACTTGTATTATCGTTCTTATGTTTTGATTTGACCTCCTCATCACTCTTAGAGTTCAGTCTAACTGAATCATAAAAACCAGTTGATGGTTGATTGTTTGTATGTGAGATCATGTGTTCTCTAAGGTGTGATTTCCCCATCACAGTCAATAACATCACTACCTTTCCTACTGTCACAATGATTCTCTTCTTTACCATCCAAATTTTATTTCTCTTCCCTTGTAATGTTTTCACACAATGCAATAGGTGTTGTATTTTCAAGGTTACTTGTATGAGAAGGTTGCTTATAAGGGTCCATCCTACTTGTCCTTTCTACATGTAATCGGTACTCATTGTCATCCTTTTCTCTTCCTTTCTCTTGATTTCCATACCAATTTCCACTTTCCTGAGACACTACATTCTCTCATGAGTTTCAAGATACTCTCCTAATATAACTCATTACAGTCAAAGGATTGTTCTTCATTCTACACAAACTAATGGAAAAACTATATTTTCTAGTTATCCTTGAGTTACTTAAATCTTTAATCTCCTCTTCTCTACGGCTTGAGATAAATGAAGTAAGCCGGGCTCATGTTAAACCTTCCTTGAGAAATATTTTAGGATTTGAAAGATCAACAACAGAATTTGCATCTTTGCATGCCTTCTCTTCAGAATAAGCAATTTCTTGGGCAATAGAAGCTCCATCTTTGAAACTCATATTCCACTCTTTTGTAAAACCCAAGGACATATAATAGGAATATTAAATAAACAATTTACTTGGTTGGTACAAATGTGAAGTAGATCACAATTATTATGGATAACTCTAAAAGTCCCAACTATCCATCCATGTTGTGATCTTGACATACCAATTTTCTGTCAACTTTAAAAGTAGAAAACCAAACGAATTATATAGATGAAATAAATTATGTATTGATTAATATATATCATAACAAAATAAAATTTATACATTAAAATTATGAAATGATGTAGGGATATGCTCATGTAAACAAATTAAATCTTGCAAACAATTTAATTAATGAATATGGCTGTTAAGAACTCTCTGAGACAACTCATAACAAATTATCCTACTAATTCAGATGTTACGTCATCATATGTCTATAATATATTAATGTTATAAGAATCTTCCATATTATAGTATCTTTCTTTTACTTTGAAAATATTTTGTAACTCAAACATTGATATTAAATAATGAAATCAAACATAATTTTAAATGGTTGATACTAGAAGGATTTAAAGCTGACTACTATGTAAAATTGGTAGTCCATCACTTAGAGAAAAAAGAGTTGTAAAGGATATCTAGATGGAATAGTTTAACCAATGACAAACAAAGTTTAACCAACAAGCATAAGTAGAATATTGAACAAATAGCTTACGTGGGTGGTAGGTAGTGTTGGAGACATTTACCCACCATGCACACTTAATTTGGTCAATTTAGCCTTGTTAAAACACTATGCTAAGTTTTACTAATTAATT
>LPNX010791612.1:328272-386419 GCA_001517045.1 Pseudotsuga menziesii
CAATTTCTACCAAGTCACTATGGACACTATAGAAGAGCCTACTCATGTGATAGGCTAAGCCATATTCTTGAACAAGAAAGATGAAGCATTCAAATTCTCGTGCCTCTCTATTTCTTGATATCTTCTTTTCCATCCCTCAGGATTAAAGAATCCAAAGGAAATTTGGGACAAATTGGACACCTTGTATGGAAAATATAATGATTTGAGATTTTACTAGCTCAGAAATGAGTTGATGTCTCTCCAGCCTTCAAATTTCGAGACCTTAAATGATTTTTTCACCAAGTTCAAGCAGATTGTGTTATTGTTGAAGCAATCTAAGGTGGAGAAGGAGGATGATCAGCTCATCCTTGCCATTCTCTCAAAACTTGGAGCTGATTATTTAGTGTTTGTCTCTACATTCTGTGTGGGGAAGCTCACAACCCTTGAATGGAAGATGCCTTCACTCAATTCCTTCATTGAGTCCCTAACATGTGAACATGATAAACTTATCTAGATGGGGATCATCAGATCCTCCTATGAGCAATCCCTCTATGTCTCGGTGCCCAAAGATCTGAAGGGTAAAGGAAAGCAGCACAAGAACCTAAAAACCAAATTCAAAGCTCCTAATCCTAAAGTTGAAAACCAATAGCATGAAGAGCTTTCCAACTCGAAGAAGAAAAAACGCAAAGGGCATCATGGAAAGGAAAAAGTCAAGTGTCCATATTATAGGAAGGGCTCCACCTTCAACATGCCGACATGAAAAAGAAACTTGATGAAGCTACTTCTCTTCTTGAGAAAAATCACATCAATCTTCCTGAAATATTTCGGAGGAGAGATCAGGAAGATCGGGAACCACAACATGAAAGAGGTCATGCTCTCATGGAAAGCACTTCCAAGTCCAAATCTCTCTTGATATATTCTGGAGCTTCGAATCACATGATGGCTGAAAGAGACTCTTTCTCATCTTTGGAGACCGAAAAATCCATTCCCATCCACATGGGAGATTACTCCACAATCACATCTAAATGTCAAGGTACTGTAAATCTTGAACATGGTTATGTTTCCAGTGTTCTATATGTACCATCTCTTGCAACAAACCTCCTAAGTGTTTACCAAATGACGCATATGGGAGTGCCCAAGAGAGTCTCCTTTAGCCCGGATGATGTAGAGATCACATAAATTGCATCTGGAAAACTTGTAGCAAAAGGCCTTGCAAACCATCATGGAAAATCCTACGAGTTCTCCCATTTTGTGGTAGATGCAAAGCCCGTTGCATTGCTGACTTGTGGAAATGAAGTTATTAGATTGTGGCATGAGAGGTTCATCCATCTGAACTTCAAATAATTGTAGCAATTACAAAATAATTCTATGGTTGAAGGCCTCTCGATCATCAAAGCTACCATTGGAATTTGCAAGGGCTGTGTTGTTGGAAATCACTCTGAGCATAAGCTTGATTGGGGGTAGACAAGCCGAGCATCATGCATATTGGCACTGATACATTCTGATATCAGCGATCCCATGAGTATCACATCCATGAATGGATCAATATATGTTCTGAATTTCATGGATGACTTTACCAGATACACATGGGTCTTTTTTATCAAAAAGAAGTCGGAAGTCTTGGAAACATTCACTGAATTGAAGGCCTTGATTGAGAATGCATCTGAAAAAAAGATCAAGATTTTAAGATCTGATAATAACAGGAAGTATGTCAGTAATGAGTTACTGCGTATATGTTCCCAAAGTGGAATGGAAATAATACCTTGAGGGACTATGTAGCAGAGAAGGGAATTCTTCCCTATGTTGGGTGTGTAGATGTTTTAGGAGCCAAGCCCGATATAGTGCAGGTGTCCATAGCTCTTTGGTTGAGATTACTATCTTAGCATTTCAAGCTTTCCAGCTCCTTTGTAGCCTGATAAACCCATCTGTTAGTTTCCTTGGCTGAGTAGCCTGATAAGCCCAACTATTAGTTGGATTGGATGATTAGCCTGATAAACCCAACAATATATTGGCTTGTTTGTTTGCAACTTGATAAACCCAACTATGTTGGCTTGGCTAAGTTTTGTTGTATCCTTGGATATGGGTGAGCATGCTAGTGTTCCTTATTCCTTGTGGGAATCATACCCAACTAGGGGGTGGCAGTGCTACTAAGAGATTGATGAGCGCACTGGCCTATGATTGGGTGGAACATTGCAGTGACATAGCTAGTTGTGGGGAAAATGTCTTTCATGATAAGTATTCTTGTCTGTGTTAATCTCTGCACTTATATTTGCTTAATGAAATATGATGAACATGCCTAATGTGTTGAATTGATGAATTGATTCCATTGTATAATTGCAATTGTATCCATATGTGCATGTTTTCTTTCAATGCATTTTTAAATTACGTTATGGGGCTTAGATTACTGGATTGGTGAGGGCTTGAATGATCAAATCTATCCAAGACTTCTGTAAACAGGTTAATTTTCCTGCCATAAATATTCCTTTCCGCAACTTGCGAGATGTGGCTTCGCAATCTCTATTGTTGCAAATCTCCTTCAACAACTCTCCTTTCTGCATGCGGGATGCGAGATGTGGCTTCAGAATCTCTATTTTCTTAAATATCCTTCCACTACTCTCCTTTTCGAACGAGGGATATGGGATGTGGGATGCAGGGTCACAGTTTCCATTTTTTACCCGATTTCGCCACTCAATATTTCCACAACATTGATTCTTGCAGCTTGATTCTCCACCATTGATCTGTCTCCATATGTAGAACAGATTGTGACCATCGATTTCATCGCAATATTTATCCTCCATTCGATCTCCTTTGAGATCTTTCTTCGTGGATCATCGAATTGATCAATGATAAGATCAATTTCTCTATTGTTGGGAAGTTGGAGAATTTATTTGCAAAATTGAATAGAGTGAACACAAGATGAGTTCATGCCTCTATAGATCTCTACAAAAATCGAGAATCCATCAAAATACATACATAATTCAACAAAATTCGAGCTGGATGCTCTTGCAACAATCAGAGTGAGCAGTTATGGTCACCTTCTCTCTCTAGTGGATAGGAAGGGACGTGAGAATGTGGTATCAGAGCTCAAGGATGCAGCATTGGGCCTTTATGGGCCAAGTTGAACATTTAACAGAGCTATTGGTAAATGGTTTTTACTTCTGATTTTATTATGCAGCTAACAATTTTATTTATTAACACATTTTACATAATTATAGTCATCTTCAAAGGGAAGAATTCCAGATAGTGTTGTTTAGTAGAGTTTACTTTGGTTGACCCATGAGAAACGGCATGTGTGATGATGCACAGAACCCCAATGAATATGAGGAGGATGCTATGTGGTAAAATGACCGAATTGGAAATGCTGAGACAGAATCTAATCGGAGGAGGTTTCAAGATAATCTCCCAGATTTTGCAGCCACCACAAGAATACTAAGAGTGGAGATGCAAAGTCATAGGGAAGATAATGAAATATTGGCACAGATAATGAAATATTGGTTAAGGTTTTGGAGGAGAAGAATTAGCTGAATGCACCCATGCTACAAGTTTTGATAGACATTCATAGGTGGATGAACTCTAGGGACCGAACAGTGAGACCAGAAGGAAGTAAGAGCACTCCTAGAAGAAGAAAGAGATCTCCCAATGGGTCATTTGACTCTAAAGGATCCATTGGTGGTTTAAGTTCTTCTTCTCATGAGAATAAGAGAAATAGGTGCTACCATAATCGTTCACGTGATGAATTTAAGAAGGAAATGTCTCCCGCCTTTAATGGTGAGATAAAGAATGGTGAAGAAGATGAATCTTGGCTTCTTGGGATGAGGAAATATTTCCAAGTCCAATATTACTCAAAAAATATGAAGGCTAGGGTAGCCATCTTCAATTTGACTCGAGGAAAATCTATATGGTGGGAGCACCTCAGGGAAGTGAAAAATATTAATGAAAGGAATATTGTGTGGAAGTAGTTCCAGAAGTATTTTAAGCAGAAGTACCTCTTTGATAGGTACTATGATGATAAAATAAAAGAATTCCATGAGATAAGATTGGGGTAGCAGACCATTGAAGAGTATGCAACGGGTTCTTGTATTTTTTAAGGTATGTTAGGTACATAAAAGATGAAAAATTTAAAAATACAGCATTTCTTGAGTGGATTTCCTTAGTCTTACAAAGACAAAATTGAGTTTTATGAGCCTAAAACTATGGAAGAAGCGATAAGGAAAGCTAAGTATTTCTATGAGCACACCAAAGGAAAACCTGATTATCATAAGACATGGAAGGACAAGATGAATGAGAAGTATGGCCAAAGGAAGAAAGGTTTCAAACCTTCTAACTTTAGGAATCCACAGATGCAGCCATCCCAAGTTGAGAAGTATCCACCTACAGTGGTGGGAGAAAAGAGAAGAGATCCACAACAAAAAAAAGAACCACTCTAATGTTGGAAATGTGGAGGAACCCACATGTGGAAGAGTTGTCCACTTGATAATGAGAATGAAAGGCCATATTACAACATTCAAGAGGAGGAAACAGTGGTTCAAGTAGCAAGGGTCGTCCCTAGGATCTATGCAGCACTAAAGGACCGCCAGGAAGATCACCGGTCAACTCTAGTTGAAGTTGTAGGTATGATTGTTGAGTAATCTTTTTCTATTTTGATTGACCCTAGTTCTACTCATAGTTACATTTCTCCTTAAGTAGTGGAGATTTTTGCTTTTAAGAAAGTAAACTATAGTAAATCATGGTTAGTTCAACTAGCCACCAGAACTAAGAGAAATGTTAGTGAAGTGGTAGAGAAATTCCCATTGGTGATGAATGGATTGGTCACTTATGTCGATTTGAATGTTCTACCACTTGGTTCCTATGATGTTCTCATTGGAATGGATTGTTTAGAATCTCACAAGGTAAAGCTTGACTACTATAATAAGACTTTTGAATGCATGGATAAAGAAGGGAACCCAATAGTTGTAAGGGGCATTCAAAAGGTGATTTCTGTGAGGCAGATTTCATCAATGTAGTTGAAGAAGTTTTGTAGGAAGGGTTTCCATTTGTATACAACTCATATTATGGAGGAAACAAAGAATGAAATTCCTAGGTCGAAGGAATTTCATGTGTTGCAGGAATTCAAGGATGTTTTTTCTGATGATATTCCAGGGCTTCCTCCAAAGAGAGACATTGATTTCACAATTGATCTTGTGCTAGGAATGGCATTAGTGTCCAAGACACCCTACAGAATGAGTACACCAGAAATGCTAGAGCTAAAGATGGAGTTGCAAGAGTTATTGGAGAAGAAGTATATCAGGACGAGTGTGTCTCCTTAGTGAGCACTAGTTCTATTTGTGAAAAATAAAGTTGGTACAATGTCATTGTGAATAACAAATATCCTTTGCCTAGAATTGATGACCTATTTGATCAAAGTAGAGGAACAAATGTATTTTCCATGATAGACTTGAGGTCTGGTTACCATTAGGTGAGAATCAACGATGAAGACATTCATAAGACAACCTTCAAAACAAGGTATAGACATTATGAGTTTGTAGTGGTACCATTTGGTCTCACAAATGCACCAGCTACATTTATGTGCCTTATGAATAGTGTCTTCAGCAAGTATTTGGAAATGTTTGTTCTTGTTTTCCTTAATGACATTCTTATTTATTATACAAATGAGGAAGAGCATGAAGAGCATCTGAGATTGACATTACAATTTCCCAGGGAGCATTAGTTGTATGCAAAGTTGAGAAAGTGTGTCTTCTATAAAGATAGAATTTAGTATTTCGGTCACATTATCTCAAAGGAGGGTATATCTATGGACCTTGACAAGATTGAATCCATTATGAATTTGCCTACTCCAAGAGATGTGCCAGATGTAAGATCTTTTATGGGACTTGCAGGATACTACAAGAGATCCATTAACGGATTCTCCAAGGTTGCACATTCCATCACTTCTTTGCAAAGGAAGGGGATAAAGTTTGAATGTACATCAAGGTGTGAAGAAAGCTTCGAGCAGTTGAAGAATCTTCTCACAAGTGCACAAGTCATTAAAATTGCACACCCAGAGAAATATTTTGTGGTGTGTATTGATGCATGTGGTCAAGGACTTGGAGGATTTCTTATGCAAGACAACCATGTAATATGTTACGAGTTAAAAAAGTTGAAGGAGCATGAGAAGAACTATGCCACTCATGATCTGGAAGTTGTGGCCATAATACATGCTCTCAATATGTGGAGGCATTACTTGATGGGAAGAATATTTGAGTTAAGGACATACCATTGTGCTTTGAAGTATTTGTTTGATCATCCTATTATAAATGCTAGGCAAGCTAGATGGCTGGAATTTTTATGTGAGTTTTATTTTGAAATCAAGCACATAAAGGGAAAAGAGAATAAGGTAGTTGATGCACTCAACATCAAGGTGCAAGAAATGCATGTGTCATCCATTAGTATTTTCCGATCAGAGTTGAGGTAGCAGATTGTTAATCATGTTGTTCAAGATGAAATGTATGCCTAGGTTAAGGACAAGTTGTAGCAGCAAATCGTTAAAAAGAAATATGAGGGATATAAATTAGAAGAGGATGGGCTCCTTACTTATAAGAACATAATTTTAATTCCAAATGTAGCAAATTTGAGGAGGGTTATTATGGATGAGATCCATCAAGCTCCATATTCAGGGCACCCGGGATATCAGAAGACAATTGCTAGAGATAGAAAGCAGTAAGTTTGGCCAGGAATGAAAAAAGACATGGCTGAATATATTTCAAGGTGCATGAAATGTCAGCAGGTGAAGGTTGAGCATCAACACTCAGTGGGTTTGTTGCATCCTTTTCTAGTTCCAGAATGGAAATGGTAAGTTATTTCCATGGATTTTATTACAGAATTTCCAATGACTTGGAGACAACATGATTGCATCATGGTTGTGGTGGACAAGTTGACAAAGGAAACACATTTTATACCATTAATTCTACACATAAGACCGATGACATTGAAAATAATTTCATGAAGGATATTTTCAAATTGCATGGATTTCCTAAGGCAATAGTCTTTGATAGAGATGTCAAGTTCACTTCTAATTTTTGGAAGGGATTGTTTGCAGATTTGGGTACAAAGTTGAATTTCAGCACTTCTTGCCATCCTCAGACTAATGGGAAGACAAAGAGAGTTAACCAGGTGCTCGAATACATGCTTCGCAAGTATGTGATGGACAAACCAACCAAGTGGGAAGATTATTTACAATTGGTATAATTTGCATATAACAACAGACAGCAAGCATCCTTGGGGGTGAGTCCATATGAAGCTCTGTATGGAAGGAGGTGTAGGACACTAGTGACTTGGGATAATCCAGTGGACATGGTTGTGCTTGGTTTGGAATTGCTCAAGGAGATGGAGAAGGAGGTTGTAAAGATTAGGTAGAATCTGAAAGTAGCCCAGTACAGACAGAAAAGCTATGTAGATAAGCATAGGCTGAATAGAGAGTTCAGTGTTAGGGATCATGTTTACCTCAAAGTGAGGGAAAAGAAGAGTTCCTTGAATATTGGAAGTTGTGCCAAGCTATCACATAGATATTATGGGTCGTTTGAAGTGCTTGAAAGAATAGGGATAGTTGCATATAGACTTGCATTGTCTGCTAGCACTAGGGCTCATAATGTTTTTCATTTTTCCTTGCTTAAGAGATATGTACATGATCCTAACCATGTGATAAATTGGGATGTGATTTAAGTGGAGCCAGGCGAAGAATTCCAAATCGAGCCAATGTGCATCGTCACCAAGAAGGTCACAGTGGTTCGAACCAACCCATAGGGATGGTAAAAGTTAAATGGGAGCATTATGGTCCTGAAGAGGCTACATGGGAGCTGGAGAATGCCATGCGATTGGCACATCCATTTTTGTTCAATTCTATGGAGCACTGAAGGCGATACTAGCGTAGCATTTTTGTTGAATTTTATAAAGCACTGAGGACAGTGTTGTTAAAGGGGGAGGGAAATGTAACACCTTGGTTTTGACCCCATTTGCATTAATGTATATGATGTAAATATTGTAAATAATCATGGTGTGGAGCTAAAGGAAAAAGCCCCACCATTGATTTAGCGTTTTTATCTTTTGGAAATGAAAATCGATGACGATGGTATTTTTGTGCTAGCTGACACATTATAACTTTGGACATCATATAAATATGTAATTTAATTAAAAAACCACAACTAGCTATGTCAATGCAACAAATAATGAGATGGGGGCATGATTTCCTAAGGATGAGGGAGGGGAATGTTTAACCTTGACCCATTGGAGAAAAGCCATGTGTCAAAAGAAAACACCCAAAAACGTATGCCCATTCCCTCATCCATTCATGTTTTCATCTTCCCACATGTTTTGGGGAGATAGCGATGTTTTGATTATCCATCCTTCATTCACCCATGTGTTTTTTTTGCTTCCTCACATAGCCGAACCTTCCAAGATTTGTTATGCTTCATGTTTTTAGTTTTTCCTCATTGTGCATGCCCAGTCCATCATATGGCTCTCACCGAAACATTGTGGTCCATTCTGATCATTCTCTATTCCATTTTGATCATACGCATTGTGCGTTTGTTCTTCTTGTAGAACCATCTTTTGTTCTTGGTTGTTCCCCTGTTGTTACCATCTTCAGTCATGCAAAGGTTGAGGGTCTCCTTTGTTTGATGAATGAATGAGCAGTGGAGATCACTCGATTTTTTGAGAAAGAGTGGTCATCTGTTGTTTCCTCAGTATTTTTGTACAATGGTCTCCTCTGTCATAGAGTGAGTGGAAGCTTGCTTTGCTGTGTTGACATTGTGGTTTGTTGTCTGTGCATATTTTTCCTTGGTCTGAACTAGTTTGTAGTGGAATTGGGTCTAAACTAGATTGATAAACCTAGTGTAGGAAGGAACCTCACAAATTGATCTAGAGGGCCTGATTTTATTCTTTGCACACCCTGAACGACATTCGAATGGAAGGCATATCCTGAGGGACTGTGTAGAAGAGAAGGGGATGCTTCCTTGTGTTGGGTGTGTAGATATTTTAGGAGCCAAGCCCGATCTAGTGCAGGTGTCCATAGCTCGGTGGTTGAGCTCACTGGCTTAGTAGTTCAATATTTCTAGCTCCTTTGCATCCTAATAAACCCATATGTTTTTTGGCTTGGCTGAGTAGCTTGAGAAACCGAACTATTAGTTGTCTTGGCTGATTAGCTTAATAAACCTAGTAGTATATTGGCTTGTTTGTTTGCAGCATGATAAACCCAACTGTGTTGGATTGGCTGATTTTTGTTGTATCCTTGGCTATCTATGAGCCTTCTAGTGCTCCTTATTCCTTGTTGGAATCATTCCCATCTCGGGGGTGGAAATGCTGCTAAGATATTGATGACAACTCGGTTTAGGTATGGAAAATTCTTTCCTCTTTATTTGATAAATCTGATGACGTTTCTGCATATTATCTTGTTTAGAAGATCTTTGACCTCGAACCTGCTGACTTTGAAAGAGTTGAGTTATATCTTGTTGAACCTACTGACAGTGCTCTTATTATTCTTGTAGAACATAAAATGTCATATTGTTTTGATATGTTCATCCAAACTAGGAGTAGAGCTCTAGAATTGTCTCAAAGTAGTACGAAGAAAACTTTTGATGATTTTTGTAAAGAATTAATCAATGAGCAATAAATGTTACTTGTTTCAGGACAACTCACACCTAATAAAGCTCTAAATGCACTCAATAAGAATCATAAGAAAAGTTTTAATAATGCTAAAGGTTATAATCCTTCTAATACTAATTATGGACATGCTTCTCATGCTTCTAATGAAAATAGTAAATAGAATAAAGTGTATGATCCTTGTAAACATTGTGGTAAAACTAACCATCTTGAAAAGAATTTTTTTAAAGAAAAACGTTTAATGGCTAAAGCTAAAAAGAAAACCTCTAATGACTCTCAAGTAGCTTTATGTGCATCTATTGTTTTGCCTAATAATTCTTTTTCTAACGTGGAATGGATAATGGATTCTAGTGCATCTAAAAATATGACTAGTGATGCTTCTTTATTTATTTCCTATGACAATTGTAAACACGTATCTTATAAATATTCTATAGATGATGGTAAACAACTTTTTGTAATTGGATCCGGTAATGTTAATGTTACTAATGGTCTTGGAAGATGTTTTTCATGTTGAACGCATGCCCATTAACTTACTTTCTATTTATCATGCTTGTCAAAAGCGTTTAAATTTTGAAGCATGGTCTGACAAATATGTTCTTAAAGATATCAATCAAAATTTCAAAGTAGTTTCTTCTGGTCTTGTTGATCATACTGCTGGTCTATACAAATTTCTCGGTTTTAACTCGATTAAAAGACACCTTTTTATTCCTATGTTGTCCACAGTGATGAACAAAGTAAATTATGGCATGAAATATTAGGTCATTTGAATTATGGTAAAATGCAATTGTTAACTAAAATGGTACATGGCTTACCTCATATTTCTTCTACTAACGGTGTTTGTGAGGGTTGTCTTCTTGGTAAACATCATAGAGAAATGTTTGAGAAAGGTAAATCTTGGTGTGCCAAAGAACCTTTGCAATTAATTCAGAGTGACATTTGTGGTCCTCTTGAAGTTCCCTCTTTATCTTGTACAGTCTATTTTCTTACTTTTATTGATGACTTTAGTAGAAAATCATGGGTTTATTTATTGAAAAATAAAAGTGAAGTTTTTTCAATATTTCAAATTTTTAAATCTTTGGTTGAAAATGAGTTTGGTAAGAAGATTAACACTTTAATATCAGATAATGGGGGGGAATTTGTTAAGAATGAATTTGAAGCTTTTTTATTTGAACATGGTATTCAACACCAAAATACTGTACCTTAGACACCTCAACAAAATGGTGTCGTTGAACGGAAAAATAGAACTTTAGTTTAAACGGCTAGATGTATGCTTTATTCTAAAGGATTACATAAAAAAATTTGGGCTGAAGCTATAAGTTGTGAAAAAATTATTTTAAATCAAGTTCCTACAAAATTCATTAAGCATGTTACCCTCGAGGAAAAATGGAATAGTCGAAAACCTGATATTAGTAACTTTAAGGTGTTTAGTTGTGAATGTTGGGCTCATATTCTTGACGATAAACAGAAAAAGTTAGATCCCAAGTCTCACAAATGTATATTCATTGGTTGTTCTAAGGATTCTAAGGCTTACAGGTTATTTGATACCTCTACTCAGAGTGTTATCATCTGAAGGGATGTTCACTTTGCTAAAGTATCTTCACCACCTGAATCTGTCGAACCTCATGTTACACTGAATATCCCATTGTCTCCTATTATTCCTATATCAGTTTCTTCTTCCAGTTCTATGCCTATTGTTGATCTTAGTTCACCCTCTTCTTCAAGTATTCCACTTGAATGTATTGAGGATGAAGAAACTTATGTTTCCTCTCACCTTCTTGTTTGGGCCCGAAAAACTCTTGAATCTGCAAGTAGTGAGGTCGGTAACCCTTCCGACCCTTGTATAACTAGATCTAACTTTTCCCTTATGACCAAAGTTTTGGCCACAGATGATCTTACCTCTTATGCTCAAGCTCAAGGTAAACCTCAATGGGAACAAGCTATGACTGCTGAGAATGAGTGTCTTATGAAGAACAAGACTTGGTCTCTTGTTCCTCTTCCTGTTGGTAGGAATTTAGTTGGTTGTAAATGGCTTTGTAAAACTAAGTTCACTGCACAAGAATAGATTTAAATGCATAAAGCTAGGTTAGTTGCAAAAGACTTTAATCAACCTGAATGTATATATTATAATGAAACTTTTTCTCCCATTGCTAAAATGAATACAATAAGAACCATTTTATCTATTGTTTCATCTTATAAATGGGAAAGACACCAAATGGATGTTAAAAGTGCTTTTTTAAATGGTGAAGGCTTAATGAATAAATTTATATGCAATAGCCTCCTGGTTTCATTAATGTTGAATCATCAAATTGAGTATGTAAATTACACAAGACTTTATATGGTCTCAAACAAGCACCTAGGTCTTGGTATGATAAAATAGATGCATAGTTTTTGAAGAATTGTTTTAAGTGTTGTATATCTAATCCAAATCTGTATGTTCAGAACTTTGGTACTAATACTCTCATTGTTGTTTTATATGTAGATGATCTAATCATCACAAGTAGCCAGCTTACATTAATTCAAAATCTAAAAAGTGATCTTCAAAAGCAGTTTGGTTAGGACGTGTTCTTACAAAGCTTGGTCTGGCTATGAAATCATCCACTGTGTTGAAATGTGACAATTAGGGTGCAATCCAGCTTGTTTATAATCTGGTATATCACTCCAAGACAAATGTCCACATTGATGCTCATTACATTCATGGACTTATGGAAGATGGTATTCTTTCTCTTCAATATTGTCCTATAGACCAGTAGGAAGCAGATATCTTCAGCAAATCCTTCACCGACGTGAAGTTTGTGCATCTTCATTCCTTGCTTGGAATGAGGGAATCTTTCATCAAGGGGGAGAAGTTATGACTCATTCCTTCCTTAGTGTTAGTGTGGGCCCTTCTCCCAACCATTATTAAGGGGGAGTGTTGGAATATATTATATTCCTTGGAAGGTAATAATGTCTTTGTATTTTGTCGAAAGTTGTCTACAATCTTATGTAAAAGGCTAATACATTTAACCCATAGCTATATGATGTTGTATTTACTTGCGTAGAGTATTTATCCATGGTATTGTATTAGGAGATGTTATTTTGGATAATTATATTATCCCACATGCAATATGTGAGAGTAATTCCTCCTCATTTGTTAGTATATAATAGGGTCAAGTGAGTCTCTACATATCATGTATTATTGATGCAGTAGTAGTACTATTGGGACATTGTTGTACATCATCTATATTATTTGAGGTATTTGCACTTTTCTCTCTTGTAAGATTGGAGAAGACATTCTGGAGATAATAGAAGACTACCTTCCCATGGATGTAACCCATTAAGGTGAACTGTGTATATCAGTGTTCTCTTGTCCTTTTATTTTCCTGTTATTATCTTTTATGATATGTTGTTGGTTTCTTAGATAGGTTAAATAGTTTAGCTTGACTCTACTATTCTAACAGGGAGGACTAGTTGGAAAGGGTTTTGGGGTGAGTGAGTTGTGCAGTGTCACAGCAGGTGTGCAAGCTCACATGGTATCACTCAAGAGAAGATTGACGTGCTAAGTAGGAAAATAAACACTTTTTGAATATTTTATGTATATTTTGACAAAGTTTTGTTGAAATAGGTTAGTAGCAGTTAGAAGTCAGTTATTAGTGGACCCTTGATGTAAAGGCATAAGCCTATTTATAGATCTATTTTGGGGAAACTAATAGGAAGAGTCGTGTGTGAGACTTATGGAGACTTTCTATCTCGACTGTGATTTTCTCTAGGCTTCTTCTTGATGTATGCAGTCTCCGGTGTTGGAGAAGGATTGTGTAATGTGGCATATTTGCACAAGATTAATATATCATACGATGAATTCTTGTCTGTTGTTATAGATTTGTTATGATGATGTGAATCTCTTTTGTTACAATGACACGATATAGATGCGCTTTAGTTTCTTCTTGCTATATCAATGCGATATCTTTGTTTTAAGTTGATGCAATCTATGTTTCTTTAACTCTTTGATGCACTATGATGTTCAATGAATAATGTTGCATTATTTTGATAATGTATGATGTTCGCATAAGTTATGATCTCTCTCCTTCAGATCCCCATATCCTCATCTCCCACCGTTGAAAACTTGGTTTTGACAGCTTTCCCTTGAACGCCTTGGGTGAGACCTCGTCTTCTCCACAGACGTTGCTCGAGAGGGTAATACCTGTCTGGGTCGATGCTCAGGAAGATTGCGCTATAGGGCATTGACAGAGTGGGAACCCCTGTCAATGAAGCTTTGTTGGTGGGGTTCACCAACAAATGGTTCTGTTGCTGGGACCGAGTTGCAAATAGGAGGGGGATATGTTCTATAATCTGACTTGATCAAAGATCGAGGGATGGTTTGATCTGAAGTTGCGGGAGTATGCTGCAGCCAAAAACCAGAATCCTAGGCTGTCGATAGGTCACTGGTTGGATAGATATATCCATGATGGTCCTCATGAAAAGTTATTTTGTAAATTCCATATTCTCTTGCTTGAATGGTTGGCAAAGTTTGCTAAGAGGAAAACAAAAACTTTCAAGGAGGAGTGCCGACATCGTAGACCCGATAATTGATCCAAGTGCTGCAAGAAAAGAGAAACAAGGCATCGCGGGTAGTCGAGGTATGGTTGGATAGTATCTTAGAAGGATACATCATTTCCTTTGCTGTTGATACTAATAAATATTTCAGCGAAGCAGAAAGGGAGTTTTTTAGTGGACCTCATGGAGGGTTCTTATTGTCGCTACAACTGCTAATTAAGCAACCAATCTGTGAAAAGGGTATCCTAAAGATGGACCAAGGGTAGTGGAACTCTGGTTTATGGGGGATGTAGGCACTGCGACAAAAAAGGGGGAAATGCATAAGGAAATAAGGGGTAGATGGACATGAGTTCTGGTGAGAATGTAAAGGTCATCGAAGAAACAAGTGGTTGTACAAGGGGAGGAGCAAGGTTTCAAGAAAATACGCAGAGGATGGGAGAAGGTCCTACTGAAGACGAAGTGTGATACTGTGAAGAACAACCACATGGAACAAAGTGACCTTTTCATGATGATGAGGACATACAGGCCCAGGCTACACATGAAAGAATGACAGGATTGAACCCCAGCAGTAACATGTCTACTCCTCTGTGCACTACTCCACCACAAGGAAGGAACACAAATTCTACGTCAACTTGCTCGACGTGTTACAAAAAGTCTAGTAATAGAGCACTAGTAGGAGGAAGAAGGTTTAGAATGGTGGGAGATGAAATGAATTTTCCGATATTCAATCCAAATGGTACTGACAATCCAAAGTAGTACTGGTTCTTATGTGAAGTGATCTGGATTGGTCAACAAACTATCGATGATGATGTCAAGAAAATTCAGTTAGCCACTACTCTGAGGGGCTGTGCATTTAAATGGTTTATGAGATTCACACAGGTGCCTCAGGGAGGTACTGCAAAAACATTGGATGAGATCAAAGCAGGGTTATTTGAGGAATTTAAGAAGCCAATGTCTGAAGCTCAGTTCATTACTGAATTGAAAGAGATCAAACAATTCCCCAATGAAATAATTTGGGATTTTGATCACTGATTTAAGACATTGATGGCTCAAGTCAGTTTTTAGATGAGCGATGTTTAGTATAAAGAATGGTTTATTGCGTTGCTTGTCCCACATATCCGAAAACCATTAATGCAGTAAAAGATTGCAATGTAGAGCGAGGCTCTTGAGACCACGATGAAATTGGAGGCATCACCAGTAGGGGAAGCTACCGTTGGAATGAATCAAATTCAGGCACAGTTGGCCAGTTTAACGCTGCAATTGCAAGACATCAAAAAGGCTAAGGAATATCACGATGATATTTGGTGCACCCATTTCCATGCAAGCGGACATACCAAGGATACATGTTTGACATTTCCTAACTATTTGTTGTCAAGAGACCGTAACCTGTTGAGTGGTGCTAGTGGACCATGGTGTCGCATCTACCAGGGCTATGGGCATCAACACAAGAACTGTGATTACATGCAGAAGATGGTCACTAAAGTAGAAATTTTGTACTGTACATTTTGTCGGTCAGTTGGACATGATGAAAAAAACTTCCGCGCTTATGATTTGCTTCAAGAAAGGACATATGATTCATACTTTTTTGAAGGAGAGGACCCCCAAACAGACCAAGGACAGTCACAAGTAGTAAAACTAGTAGCACATGTACCGTATACACCACTGCCTCCATTGCAGTTTTTCCTTGTGCAACCACAACAATAGTTTATGGCACGGCCGTAGTTCACACCACAGCCGTAAATGGTGTTACAACCATAATATAACCAAGCACCGTGACTCTAGTATAATCAACCACAATATGTTCAAGCCGCAAAATATCTCCAGCAACAACCTAACCCACCGCATCAAAAAATGGCCCAACCGTAGTATGAGCAAGGAGGAGTTTGAGGAGGACTATGTGGAGGGTTCAGAGGTCGAGGAGGAGGATTTGGCAGCAGTGGAAGAGAGGGTCATGAATCAGTCCAATGCTATACCTGTGGGGTATTTGGGAATTACCAAAGGGAGTTCCCTCATGTGCAATGCACATATTGTGTAGCCAACGATCATAATGTTGAAACTTTCCCTCAGTTGATTACAAAATGGAAGGCAGGACAAATTCCTCAGTTACAGAATGCGCAAAATTAGAATCAACTTACATTGCAAGTACATAACCAATCGATAATGAAGAACCAGGTCCCATAATATACTTGGACTCAGAACCCACCGCAGACACAGAACCAACTGATGAATCAACCATTGAATTAGAACCCACCTTTGAACTAGGGATCGACATTTGCCACTATTAAGGCCAAGCCACGGATGAAGGATGTTGACGTTGGGATTGTCACTCATGCTGGTGTGACAACTACAAGTGATGGACCATGGCTACAAGTTTGGATCTCTGGTAAGAAGAAGGTCACATTTGATATTGCATCAGAGAAATATACCTTCTTTGAAGCAAAGAACCATATCGAGAGAAATTTGAGTCAGTTACCAATTGTTGATATGCCATTTGCTTTTGATCCATATGCAGAGGCAGGACCATCACAGCAGTATGGTACCCTGCAGAAGTTCTTTGAGAGTTGTCTATCGCTGGAGTGGGACTTGGATTCCCTTGTCAATCCTGAGGCATTATTGCACCTTTTGAATAAAACAGTGAAGGATTCCGCTGTGAATTCATTGCAAAAAAGGAGCACTGTTAAGGAGATGAGGATGAATGTCCATATTAGAGATTATGAGGTTGACTCAGTCATTTTGGACCTTGGATTAGATGTAAACATTGTGACAAATAAAACCCAGCAATTAATGGGAAAGCTAACTTTGGGATGGTCGCCGGTACAACTGCGTTTATCAAACCAGGAAAAGGTTGATCCCATTGGTCGTGTTTCAAACTTGATTATCGACATTGAAGGTATGAAAACACGTGTTGACTTTGACATGATATAAGTTGTAGGAGATGGTGGTTCCTATCCTATGGTGCTAGGAATTGGATGGGCTAATGATAGCATGACAGTTATCAACTTCAAAAAATGTGTTATGACATTTGAAAACCAGGATGTTAGGGTCATTGCTCCTATGGACCCTCATGAAAGACGGTGATATATCGAACCAGTAATGGATGAAGTCAGGATAATTTGGGATCATGCTTATAACATCTCCGAGGACTATATCCAACCTGCTATCAATGGTGAACTTGGACGGCGCAGTGCAAGTTCCGTGTCCTTCGAATTTGACGATGCTCTAGAAAATTGGCAGAATCGGTTGCATGAGGTATCATTCAGAAAATGCGTGTTGATTACACAGTCTCTCCAACATGTTGCAAGTGAGACTGTCAAGTTTCCCATTTATGAGGGACTGTGAGGACTATCTAAGTTCTTTCAAGAATTTCAAGAGAAAGTGCTTCAACCAGAAAGGATATTGGCTCTTGATGTAGCACTGAAGGCTACTTCGGCTTGATGCTGGGCGACACACAAACATACGATCCATGACTGGGAGTAGTGTCACAGATTGATGATGGTGCATTTTGGCAATGTAGAGGTCTATCATACTGGGAGATATTATGGATGAAATGACCCCACTAGTCATTTGATCGAATGTCAAACATTATGGACATCGCGGCCTAGAGATGAGGGGGTTCACTCTTTTGTTCATAATCTAGAAGACATGCCAAGATCCTAGTATGTGGCAGTAGGATTGCGCATAACCATTACCACTTGGGAGGAATTGTCAGTTTTCCTTGTGAAAATGTTTAAGATCCAGGACACCAACACTGAGGTATGTAACACTTTGCACATTATCTGTGACATAGTACTAAAAGTAATCCATGTTTCATACCCCATTTATCCTCATGCAAATCACTCCATTCAATCCATGATGACATGCCACAACTTTTCTGGGGAACCTGAAGATGATGATGAGCTGCAGAATGTTAATATTCCAGAGTCTGAAGGAAGCTGTGGTGTCACAGCTCCCGACATACCGACAAACTTGATGAACCAACCACTAAGGATTCAAAAGGATGACATTGGGAGGCTAGAGAATCCAAAATATGCCATTGTCAGAGACTATTGGGGTGAAGAGACGATGGCCAAAGTCACATCTCCACTACATGAATTCTAGGACCTTTTCCCAATGAGATTTTCAAAAATGAAGGGAATACTCGATAACTTGGGGGAAATGAAGATTCCACTCAAGCCAGATGCAAAACTAGTATGCCAGAGGCCATATAGAATGAACCCGCAATACAAGGATAGCATGAACAATGAAATTGATATGATTCTCGACACCGAGATCATTGAACCTATAGAAGAATTAGAGTGGATAAGCCCGATGGTGGTCCTAGATAAGAATACTGGTGAAATACACATTTATGTCAATCTAAGAAAGTTGAATGATGCATGTGTGCACGATTTATTCCCAACCCCTTTTAGAGATGAAGTCCCAAAAGGTGTAGGCATCCAGGAGGTATATTCCTTCACAGACGGATTTTTGGGATACCACCAGATATGGATTGCAAAGGAGGATCACCATAAGACAACATTTGTCACCGAGTGGGGTTGTTTCCAATATACCATCATGCCATTTGGGCTAAAGAATGCACCCGTTGTATTTTCCCGCACAGTTGTCGCTATATTTAAAGATTTTATTCAAAAATTCTTGCAGGTATATATGGATGACTAGACCATCTATGGCTTCTTTAAAGACCATCTGGACAATCTGCGATTCATTCTGGAATGGTGTAGACAACATCATATTGCATTAAATTCAAAAAAATGTATTTTCTATGCACCCTTTGGCATACTACTGGGGCACATCGCATGCAAAGAAGGTATGTTGGTAGATCCGGCAAAGATTGCACTGATCCTTAGTTTACCACCAATGACAAATGTAAAGATGCTTTGAGCAACACTGGGACATACTGTTAGATTTTTAACATTAAGCTAACATTATTAGGATCTTTAACTAAGAGAGTAACAAGCACAACAATCAAACACAAGAGACAATGAACACAATGTTTTTCCTCGGGGAAACCATAAATGGAGAAAACCCCACAACTTCCTCAAAGATAGAATCGGCACCAAAACAGAAAACTCCAAATCATTAAGATGATCTCTGGACAGCAGTAACCTTCTTTCTATCTAGCTCCAGTGTCTTCTCCTTCTCAACTATGCACTACACTTGAGTGTGTATGAGATGTGTGTTAAATAGGGAGATCACCTCTCTATTTATACTGCTTCCCGGCATGACTAAAACCCTACTAGGGCCGACTTCACTAGGTGAGTCTAATAACCCTTGTGCCCCGAAACTGCAGGGACTTTAACCCTTAGACAATAGGAGGGTTTCCCACAATGACTTGACATGAATTTTTTACATTATAGATCTTCCTGATCGAAACATCGAGGCATGACATCATGAATCAATTACATTACAAACACATCCCAAAATAAACATTTGGGTACAAGACATAAGATACATAGATGGATACATTCCAAAGTTACAAATACATTAACACTCCCTCTTAACTAGGAAGGTATTCTTTCGACACAATTTTCAGCACTAGAATTCTTCTCTGTATTGACTAGATCATCTCGTCATATTTATATTCAATTATTCTTAGTCTTCAAGTCTTCTTCATCTTCAAGTCTTCTTCATCTTCAAGTCTTCTTTGTCTTCAAGTCATCTTCGTCTTTGAGTCTTCTTCATCTTCAACTCTTCTTCATCTTCAAGTCTTCTTTGTCTTCAAGTCATCTTCGTCTTTGATTCTTCTTCATCTTCAAGTCTTCAAGTCTTCTTCATCACAGGATCTGCATCATCATGACAACTAGATCATCACTGCTGGATCATCATCACATCTAGATCATCACTCGATCTGAATCGTCATTAATTGTGGATCATCATCACATATGGATCATCACTTGAACTAGATCATCATCAATTATGGATCATCATCACATCTAGATCATCACTTGATCTAGATCACCATCAATTCTAGATCATCATCACATGCTATCTCAGAATGGTGCTCTCTTGATTCTTCTCATCACAGGAAGTTCTACAAAGTCAATCCTGTAGGACTACCCTTCATGTAGGTCTTCATCAATGCTTATATCTGACACTTAAGTCAGAATGGCCCACCCATATCCTACATATGACCTCATCCTGTCAGAAATACACGCCCAAAACTCACATTTAACCTCATCTTGTTAGAAAGGCCGAGCACTCACATCTGACCATGTGTAAAGACATCGTGACAGAATGGCTAAACACTTATATCCGACCATGTGCAAGCACACTACATCAGAAGGGCTCTGCACTTACATCTGACCATGTTTGAAGACACTGCATCGGAAAGGCTCAACACTTATAGTCGACCATGCTTGAAAGCACCGCATCAAAAAGGCTCAGCACTTACAATTGACCATGCTCGAAAGCACCACATTGAAAGGCCTCTGCACTTATATCTGACCATGCGCAAAAGAACTACATCAGAAGGGCATACACTCACATATGGTCATGGAGTATTTAATCCTACCATCGCATCATAATGGCCCCCAGTCCTATACTGAGCTACTTGGTAACTGACCAGGTGCCTCCATTCTCCCGAAGAATGGTAGTTGCCCTTACATCTGACCTACTCGTCATAATGGCCAACACTCACATATGACATGGGAGGAACCTAATCCTTTAGCCATGATAGAATGGTTCAAACCTTACATCTGATCAAGTGGGAACACATCCCTCTCTCACATCATAATGGCTTCTCAGTCCTAGACTGAGTTTTCTGGGTAGCTAGCTAGGCACCTCCATTCCTAGAATGGAAATAGCCCTTATATCTGATCACATAGGAACCAATCCTATAGTCGCATTAGAATGTCTTAGCACTCATATCTGACATGGAAGGAACCTAAATCCTCTCAGCATGACAGAATGGCTCAGCCCTTACATCTGACCATGGAAGGAACTTAATCCTCTCCCATGTCAGAATGGCTCATGGACTCATCACTTCCCTTTGCAGGGAACCTCGATCTGGAGAACACCAAGCTTCTCCCTAAAGTACTCAAAATTCACCCTAGCCAATGGATTCATCAACACATCAGCTACCTGATCATCCATCGCAACATACTGGAGCTTCACTACTCCCCTCTGCACCATAACCTTGATATAGTGATACTTGATCTCGATATGCTTCGACTTGTCATGGAACACTGTGTTCCCTGACAACTTCACACAACTCTGGTTGTCATAATATATATAAGTAGTATCCAACTGGAGATCAAATAAATCAGACAGTAGCTTCCTTAGCCATACTTCCTCACAACTAGCTGAACAAGCTTCGAAATACTCTGCTTCAGCTGTACTCAGTGCCACATAGGATTGCTTCCTGCTAAACCAAGAGATCACCCCTGATCCCATACTAAAGCGACACCCTAAAGTGCTCTTCCTATCGGTGGCATTTCCTGCCTAATATGAATCAACATAACCCTCTAGGTTAATCTTATGATTCACCTCATACTTAAGCCCATAATTAACTGTATGTCTCAGGTACCTCAGAATATGCTTTGCAACAATCAAGTGAACATTTTTCAGATTTGTCAAGAACTGGCTCATGGTGTTCACGGCAAAGAAAATGTACGGTATCGTGTTTGTCAGGTACATCAAGGACCCAATCATCTGATGATACATCATAGCATCAACCGCTTCTGATGAAGCATCACTCAATAGCTTCAGGTTCTATTCCATAGGTGTGGTTATGGCCTTGCAGTCCATCATCCCGAATCTCTTCAGGATCTCTACTGCATACTTCCCTTATCCAAAAAAGATCCCATCTCCATTCTTCCACACCTCCATGCCTAAGAAATAGTGCATCATAGCCAAGTACTTCATTTCAAACTCGACATCTAGTTTCCTCTTTGTATAAGCAATCAACCCATCCATACCTGTTACAAACGGGTCAACCACATACAACACGAGTATCACTGGGTTTCCATATTCAACCTTGTAGTAAAGTTTGGAATTTGCTTTACTCTTGGTAAATCCCAAACTGGATAGGAAACCATCAATTCTACCATACCATGTGATGGGTGCCTATTTCAAACCGTACAGGGCTTTCTTCAATTTGCACACATGAGACTCTCTGTCATGTGTCTCAAAATCGAGTGGTTGTTCCACATACACTTCCTCTTCCACTACACCATTCAAGAAAGTAGTCTTGACATCCATCTGGTGTATCTTCCATTTCATCACTGCAGCTAGAGAAAGTACTGATCTAATTGAAGTGTATTTGGCTACAGGTGCAAAGGTTTCTCCATAGTCTATTCCTTCTTTCTGAGAGAAACCTCAAGCCACAAATCTTGCTTTATGTTTCTCGATGCTGCCATCTGCAGCATGCTTGATCTTGTAGATCCATTTAGAAGTTACAACATACTTCCCTTCTGGTCTTGGGACAACATCCCAAACATCATTCTTCATGATCAATTGATACTCTTCGATCATAGCATCCTTCCATTCTTTCTGTTCTGTCGCTTCTTCATAATTGGAAGGTTCTGTATCAATGAAATCACATAGTAAATCTACATACTCGGAGCAGGATCTGGTTCTGTGATTCTCTTCTATAGCCCCATATTTTTCTGCACCTTGGATAATTTCTTACACCCAAGCAGGTTTCCTCTTGTGTGTATTCTTCTCCTCCAGTGGATCAATAGGTCTTTGTGGTTCTTCAAATTATCGATCTTATTCTTGAGTTTCTTCATTCATGGTTGTATCATGAATTCTGGGTGCTTCTGCTTCTTCAGGTTCTTCAGCGGGTCTCTTTCTGGATTTGTTGTAAGTTATGTCTTCATCAAATGTCACATCCCTGCTAATGTCAATCTTCTTGTATCCTGGGAAATAGATTCTGTAAGCCTTCGAGCTTTCAGAGTATCCCACAAATATACCCTTCTTTCTTGAAGTATCTAATTTTGTTCTCTTCTCTTTTGGAATGTGTATGTATACAGGATAGATGAATATTCTGAGATGGCTGATTTCTGGTTTCTTGTAGGAGAAGACTTCTTTAGGAGTCTTGTTCTTGAGTACTCTATGTGGAGTACGTTTCTGTACATACACCGATGTTCTGGTAGCTTCCACCCAAATATGCATAGGAAGATCTTGATCATGAAGCATTAGTCTTGTAGCTTCCATGATAGTTCTATTCTTCCTTTCTGCAATCCCATTCTGTTGTGGATTATATGGAGTGGATAACTCCCTCTTAATCCCTTATTCTTTACATAGCTCTTTGAATTCATTCGAAGTGAATTCTCTGCCATTATGTGATCGAAAGGTCTTGATCTTCTTTTCAGTGTCATTCTTGATCAAGGCCTTGAATTCCTTGAACTTGTTGAATACTTCGTCTTTGTTCTTCATGAAGTAAACCCATGTCTTCCTAGAAAAGTCATCAATAAAAGAAACATAATATACATACCCGCTTAGTGACCTTGATCACATAGGACCACATACATCAGAGTGGATGATTTCCAAGATTCCTTTCGCTTTCCTTTTGCAACTTGGAAATGTCTTCTTTGTGTTCTTTCCTTTTGCACATCCTTTGCAGACACCTTCATGTTTTGTCTGCATTTCTAGAGACCTTCAATAGCCTTCTATGCCAAATTTCATTTGGCTCTACTGTGTCATGGACCAAACCTTGTTTTGGATGTACCTTCAATTTGTATACACCTCCTTCTTGTTGCCCAATCACTACTGCATCATCGATAGTCTTTCCTCTTGTCCACATGATGACTTGACCATCTATAAATGCAATCCTCATTCCTTTTGCATCTAATACAGATATGGAGAGGATATTCTTCTTTAGTCCCGGTACAAACAATACATCCTTCATTATCATAGAATTTATAGAGTCTAGCTCATAGGAGGATTCCCCACTACCTTTTATTGGATACTGGTAGTCATATCCTAGTTTCACCTTGTGAGGTGATTCATGTTCAAATAATTTCACAAAGGATTCCTTGAGTCCTGTCATGTGCTTGGAAGCACCACTGTCTATAAGCCAATCATTGCTTCCATGTGTGATAGTTCCCGTGAGAGTGGAAATCAAAACATATTCTTCATCACTTGAAGAATCATCACTAACTTGTTTGTTTCTCTTTGTGGAAGGTTCATGATCCTCTGCAGCATGAGCATGATGTCTTCTTGTGTTTCCCTTCTTCTTGTGAGAGCTACTTTTATTCTTCGGACAATCTGGAGGAAAATGTTCTCTTTCATCACATGTGTAGCAAATGTACTTAGACAAATCTATAGGCTTTATAGAGTTATTCTTTTGATGAGAGTACTTACTTCTGTGGTGGCTCGATTTGTATTTCTTGGATTGTACTGTGAGAGATTGATCTTCATTTCCCATCTTCTCTTCTCGAGCTACTATTCGAGCTTCTTCTTGTGAGAATTCTTCCCACAGTCTACTGAATTTAACCAACTTTTTTCTGGCATAGATTCCTTGAATAAAGGAGTCCGATGATCTAGGGAGACCATTCAAGGTGGTCATCACAATCTTTGCATTCTCTACTTATTCATCTACTACTTCCAATTGTTCTTTGATATGAGAAACCCTTGTGAAGTAAAACTGGATGATCTCTGCATTCTGGATCTTCACATTCTTCAACTGATTTCTCAGAGTCATCTTCCGGTTTATGTTATTCCCTTGAAACAATTTGGTTAGGGCACCAAACATAGCTTTAGGTGTCTTGACGAAGGACACTTGTGGTATAAGGTGATACTTGATAGAATCAGCAATGATTCTCTTTGCCATAACCAACTTCTTCTTATGTAAGGCCTTTGCCTCATCTCCCTCCAGAACTGGAACCTCCTCATGGATGTAGGAGTCCAACTCATTTTCTTCGAGGACCAGGGAGATCCGATACTTCCAGGCTCAGAAGTTATTAGCTCCCTCAAGCTTTTCATCAAGCTTGGTATGATCAGACGTCTTAACTGAGAACCTCAAATGGAAATACAAAATATTTAGATCTTACTAGGTCAAGATGTCAGATCTAGATTTGGAGCTGAAATCCTGCAGTACTGGTTCAGGAGAAGATTAGGGTTTTGATTTTCCAGATTTCTGTCCAACCAAATGCTTTGAAATTGATCCCTAACTTTGATTTTGGGGAGGAAATCAATCCGAGCTTGGGCTCACTGAAAAATTCCTCTTCTATGAAAAGCCCTAATTTTTGGCAGTAGTGTTGGGTCCAGAACTGAAAAACCTCAAAATTGGATTTTGCTTCGACAGAAAGATGCGCCCTAAGGAGGACAGTTAATCCAACCTTCTTTTGCTGAAAATATATGGAGGAAGATGCACAAAGTAGGAAGCCCTAGTTCCCACAGCTGCATAGTGTCTTCTTCTGAACTTGTACAGCATACATGCTCATTTAAGGGAAGAAGAGGTTCCTTATAGTATGAACACGTCTCTAAACACAATGATATACAAAAGGATTGTTGCATTTCCATTCCACCTTTTAAAATATGTCATGACGATGTTCATTTTGAAACACTAATTTGAGATGTTGTGCCTTAGATGTCAAGCTTGTGGGTATTCTTGTTAATTACCCATCAATCATTTTAGTTTGCATAATACATCTCATGGGAGCATGAGGAGTGTAAACTTTGCATTAGATTAGGAAATTTTTTATATCTAGGGTAGGAAATATACTTGTGCGAAATATGGTATGGAAGATATGTATAACATGCACTATAAAGCATAAGTTCAGGGACACATCCATTTGATTTACTGTCCTATTAATTCTAATTGCACAAGTCACATCTATGATGACTCTCTATACTCTTAGAGTTTAGTCTAACTGAATCATAAAAAGTAGTTGATGTTAGAGTGTTTGTATGTGAGAGCATTGTTTCCCTTCTCCCAAGTGTGAGATCCTCATCATAGTCACTAATATCACTATATTTATTGCTAACATGATGTTTCTCCTCTTTACCATAAAAATTAATTCTTTAAATCTACTTGTATTATCATTCTTATGTTTTGATTTGACCTCCTCATCACTCTTAGAGTTCAGTCTAACTGAATCGTAAAAACCAGTTGATGGTTGATTGTTTGTATGTGAGAACATGTGTTCTCTAAGGTGTGATTTCCCCATCACAGTCAGTAACATCACTACCTTTCCTACTGACACAATGATTCTCTTCTTTACCATCCAAATTTTATTTCTCTTCCCTTGTAATGTTTTCACACATTGCAATAGGTGTTGTATTTTCAAGGTTACTTGTATTAGAAGGTTTCTTATAAGGGTCCATCCTACTTGTCCTTTCTACATGTAATCGATACTCATTGTCATCCTTTTCTCTTCCTTTCTCTTGATTTCCATACCAATTTCCACTTTCCCGAGACACTACATTCTCTCATGAGTTTCAAGATACTCTCCTAATATAACTCATTACGGTCAAAGGATTGTTCTTCATTCTACACAAACTAATGGAAAAACTATATTTTCTAGTTATCCTTGAGTTGCTTAAATCTTTAATCTCCTCTTCTCTACGGCTTGAGATAAATGAAGTAACCCGGGCTCGTGTTAAACCTTCCTTGAGAAATATTTTAGGATTTGAAAGATCAACAACAGAATTTGCATCTTTGCATGCCTTCTCTTCAGAATAAGAAATTTCTTGAGCAATAGAAGCTCCATCTTTGAAACTCATATTCCACTCTTTTGTAAAACCCAAGGACATATAATAGGAATATTAAATAAACAATTTACTTGGTTGGTACAAATGTGAAGTAGATCACAATTATTATGGATAACTCTAAAAGTCCCAACTATCCATCCATGTTGTGATCTTGACATACCAATTTTCTGTCAACTTTAAAAATAGAAAACCACATGTAAAATTAGAAAACCAAACGAATTATATAGATGAAATAAATTATGTATTGATTAATATATATCATAACAAAATAAAATTTATACATTACAATTATGAAATGATGTAGGGATATGCTCATGTTCCCATGATGTGAATCGACTAATATGATTCCTTTTAACGTACATATCCAACATCATGTAAACAAAGTAAATCTTGCAAACAATTTAATTAATGAATATGGCTGGTAAGAACTCTCTGAGACAACTCATAACAAATTATCCTACTAATCCAGATGTTACGTCATCATATGTCTATAATATATTAATGTTATAAGAATCTTCCATATTATAGTATCTTTCTTTTACTTTGAAAATATTTTGTAACTCAAACATTGATATTAAATAATGAAATCAAACATAATTTTAAATGGTTGATATTAGAAGGATTTAAAGCTGACTACTATGTAAAATTTGTAGTCCATCACTTAGAGAAAAAAGAGTTGTAAAGGATAGCTCGATGGAATAGTTTAACCAATGACAAACAAATTTTAACCAACAAGCATAAGTAGAATATTGAACAAATAGTTTACCTAGGTGGTAGGTAGTGTTGGAGACATTTACCCACCATGCACACTTAATTTGGTCAATTTAGCCTTGTTAAAACACTATGCTAAGTTTTATTGAATTAATTGGCATCAGATGAGCACAATATGACATCAGCATGATCACACCCACACCTACCTTCAGTCAAGGAGGCCAACTAATCCTTCTCCTTCATTTGGGGAGGATAACTAGGCTTCCTCCTTCAAACAAGGAGCACTCCGGGAGTGATCTGAGTGTCATAAATGCACCTAATTGATAACTGATGGTTACAATTAGTTAATCTCAGTGGTGAAGGTTCCTCCATTCATTATAATGATTATTTTTATTAATATTTATGAACTAGAGTCAACAGGGGCGCCTCCAATCACCTCTAATGGCCAGTTTGATTTCAGTTAACCTCATCGGGGTTCATTGGTGTTAATGATGTGCTACCACTTGTTTGTAGGCATGCAGTGACATGTGTCTGAGATACGTTCACTTAGACTCAGTCATACATTGCACTCTCTCTTCAGTTAGGACTCAGTTGAGTCAATCAACACTTGATTAGTTAGTTAACTAAGTGTTTTACTGTGGCTTGCAGTTAGTTAAGATACACTCATTCATTCAATTCGAATGATCTCCTTGGGAATTCGAATTGTCTTGGAATTCATGCACCTTGCATGATCATTGTATTGCATTATTCATTCTTTACTAATTATACAGAGCTACTACTTCCATTGCAGCACCGTTATGCCAATTTTATGCTTAATTGTCTGAAATATTTGTGAGATTGTGTCTTTAGTCCCTAGATCACCGTGACAGATTAATATGGTATCAAATCTCATGGCAGGACGAAGCTCAGATCTCTCAAAAACATGGTTTTTGATAGATCTTGCTTGAAAAATTGAGCAAAAACTCAAAATTCCAGCACTACATCAGAAGCTAAGGCTTACCAGTTAATACCCCAAGTAAAGAATTTGTTGATCAAACTTGCTTGATTAATTATGCTGGGTGTGATGAAAGCCTAAAATGTGCAGGTTGTACGACCTTTACGATGCCTGTTTTGTTGTGATTTGCAGGTTTTAACAGGTGAAAAGCATTTTCTATAGCAGTTTGAGATGGCTTCTTTCATCAAACTCTTGACTCCGTTCAATTTCTACCAAGTCACTATGGACACTTAAGAAGAGCCTACTCATGTGATAGACTAAGCCAGATTCTTGAACAAGAAAGATGAAGCATTAAAATTCTTGTGCCTCTCTATTTCTTGATATCTTCTTTTCCATCTCTCAGGATTGAAGAATCCAAAGGAAATTTGGGACAAATTGGACACCTTGTATGGAAAATATAATGATTTGAGATTTTACTAGCTCGAAAACGAGTTGATGTCTCTCCATCCTTCAAATTTCGAGACCTTAAATGATTTTTTCACAAAGTTCAAGTAGATTGTGTTATTGTTGAAGTAATCTAAGGTGGAGAAGGAGGATGATCAACTCATCCTTGCCATTCTCTTGAAACTTGGAGCTGATTATTTAGTGTTTGTCTCTACATTCTGTGTGGGGAAGCTCACAACCCCTGAATGGAAGATGCCTTCACTCAATTCCTTCATTGAGTCCCTAACATGTGAACATGATAAGCTTATCTAGATGGGGATCATCAGATCCTCCTGTGAGCAATCCCTCTATGTCTTGGTGCCCAAAGATCTGAAGGGTAAAGGAAATCAGCAGAAGAACCTAAAAACCAAATTCAAAGCTCCTAAGCCTAAATTTGAAAACCAATAGCATGAAGAGCTTTCTGACTCGAAGATGAAAAAAAGCAAAGGGCATCATGGAAAGGAAAAAGCCAAGCGTTCAAATTATAGGAAGGGCTCCACCTTCAACATGTTTACATGAAAAAGAAACTTGATGAAGCTACTTCTCTTCTTGAGAAAAATCACATCAATCTTCCTAAAAGATTTCGGAGGAGACATCAGCAAGATCGGGAACCATAGCATGAAAGAGGTCATGCTCTCATGGAAAGCACTTCCAAGTCCAAATCTCTCTTGATATATTCTGGAGCTTCAAATCACATGATGGCTGAAAGAGACTCTTTCTCATCTTTGGAGACCGAAAAATCCATTCCCGTCCACATGGGAGATTACTCCAAAATCACATCTAAAGGTCAAGGTACTGTAAATATTGAACATGGTTATGTTTCCAGTGTTCTATATGTACCATCTCTTACAATAAAACTCCTAAGTGTTTACCAAATGACGCATATGGGAGTGCCCAAGAGAGTCTCCTTTAGCCCGGATGATGTAGAGATCACATAACTTGCATCTGGAAAACTTGTAGCAAAAGGCCTTGCAAACCATCATGCAAAATCCTACGAGTTCTCCCATTTTGTGGTAGATGCAAATCCCGTTGCATTGCTGACTCGTGGAAATGAAGTTATTAGATTGTGGCATGAGAGGTTCATCCATCTAAAATTCAAATAATTGTAGCAATTACAGAAGAATTCTATGGTTGAAGGCCTCCCGATCATCAAAGCTACCACTAGAATTTGCAAGGGCTGTGTTGTTGGAAATCACTATGAGCATAAGCTTGATTGGGGGAAGACAAGCCGAGCATCATGCATATTGGGACTGATACATTCTGATATCAGCAATCCCATGACTATCAGATCCATTAATGGATCAATATACATTCCGAATTTCATGGATGACTTTACCAGATACACATGGGTCTTTTTTATCAAAAAGAAGTCAGAAGTCTTGGAAACATTCACTGAATTGAAGGCCTTGATTGAGAATGCATCTAGAAAAAAGATCAAGATTTTAAGATCTGATAATAACAGGAAGTATGTCAGTAATGAGTTACTACATATATGTTCCCAAAGTGGAATGGAAAGCATACCTTGAGGGACTATGTAGAAAAGAAGGGAATGCTTCCCTATGTTGGGTGTGTAGATGTTTTAGGAGCCAAGCCCGATATAGTGCAGGTGTCCATATCTCTTTGGTTGAGATTACAATCTTAGCATTTCAAGCTTTCCAGCTCCTTTGTAGCCTAATAAAACCATATGTTATTTGGCTTGGCTGAGTAGCCTGATAAGCCCAACTATTAGTTGGATTGGATGATTAGCCTGATAAACCCAACAATACATTGGCTTGTTTGTTTGCAACTTGATAAACCCAACTATGTTGGCTTGGCTAAGTTTTGTTGTATCCATGGCTATGTGTGAGCATGCTAGTGTTCCTTATTCCTTGTGGGAATCATACCCAACTCGGGGGTTGCAGTGCTACTAAGAGATTGATGAGCGCACTGGCATATGGTTGGGTGGAACATTGCAGTGACATAGCTGGTTGTGGGGAAAACGTCTTTCATGGTAAGTATTCTTGTCTGTGTTAATCTCTGCACTTATATTTGCTTAATGAAATATGATGAACACGCCTAATGTGTTGAATTGATGAATTGCTTCCATTGTATAATTGCAATTGTATCCATCTGTGCATTTTTTCTTTCAATCCATTTTTAAATTACGTTATGGGGCTTACATTACTGGATTGGTGAGGGATTGAATGATCAAATATGTCCAAGACTTCTATTAACAGGTTAATTTTCCTACCATAAATACTCCTTTCCGCAACTTGCAAGATGTGGCTTCACAATCTCTATTGTCGCAAGTCTCCTTGAACAACTCTCCTTTCTGCATGCGGGATGCAAGATGTGGCTTCAGAATCTCTATTTTCTTAAATATCCTTCCACTACTATCCTTTCCGAAGGAGGGATATGGGATGTGGGATGTGGGGTCACAGTTTCCATTTTTTACACGATTTCACCACTCAATATTTCCACAGCATTGATTCTTGCAACTTGATTCTCCACCATTGATCTGTCTCCATATGTAGAACAAATTGTGACCATCAATTTCATCGCAATATTTATCCTCCATTCGATCTCCTTTGAGATCTTTCTTCGTGGATCATCGAATTGATCAATGATAAGATCAATTTCTCTATCGTTGGGAAGTTGGAGAATTTATTCGCAAAATTGAATAGAGTGAACACAAGATGAGTTCATGCCTCTATAGATCTCTACAAAAATCGAGAATCCATCAAAATACATACAGAATTCAACAAAATTCGAGCTGGATGCTCTTGCAACAATCAGAGTGAGCAGTTATGGTCGCGTTCTCTCTCTAGTGGATAGGAAGGGACGTAAGAATGTGTTATCAGAGCTCGAGGATGCAGCATTGGGCCATTATGGGCCAAGTTGAACATTTAACAGAGCTATTGGTAAATGGTTTTTACTTATGATTTTATTATGCACCTAACAATTTTGTTTATTAACACATTTTACATAATTATAGTCATCTTCAAAAGGGAAGCATTCCAGATAGTGTTGTTTAGTAGAGTTTACTTTGGTTGACCCATGAGAACCGGCATGTGTGATAATGCACAGAACCCCAATGAATATGAGGAGGATGCTATGTGGGAAAATGACCGAATTGGAAATGCCGAGACATAATCTAATCAGAGGAGGTTTCAAGATACTCTCCCAGACTTTGCAGCCACCACAAGAATAGTAAGAGTGGAGATGCAAAGTCACAGGGAAGATAATGAAATATTAGTTAAGGTTTTGGAGGAGAAGAATTAGCTGAATGCAGCCATGCTATAAGTTTTGATAGACATTCATAGGTGGATGAACTCTGGGGACCGAACAGTGAGACCAGAAGGAAGTAAGAGCACTCCTAGAAGAAGAAAGAGATCTCCTAGTGGGTCATTTGAATCTAAAGGATCCACTGGTGGTTCAAGTTCTTTTTCTCATGAGAATAAGAGAAAGAGGTGCTACCAGAATCGTTCACGTGATGAATTTAAGAAGGAAATGTCTCCCGCCTTTAATGTTGACATAAAGAATAGTGAAGAAGATGAATCTTGGCTTCTTGGGATGAGGAAATATTTCCAAGTACAATATTACTCGAAAAATATGAAGGCTAGGGTAGCCATCTTCAATTTGACTCGAGGAAAATCTATATGGTGGGAGCACCTCAGGGAAGTCAAAAATATTAATGAAAGGAAGATTATGTGGAAGTAGTTCCAGAAGTATTTTAAACAGAAGTACCTCTTTGACAGGTACTATGATGATGAGATCAAAGAATTCCATGAGATAAGATTGGGGTAGCAGACCATTTAAGAGTATGCAATGGGTTCTTGGATTTTTTAAGGTATGTCAGGTACATAAAAGATGAAAAATTTAAAAATACAGCATTTATTGAGTGGATTTCCTTTGTCTTACAAAGACAAAATTGAGTTTTATGAAAGTAGAACTCTGGAAGAAGCGATAAGGAAAGCTAAGTATTTCTATGAGCACACCAAAGGAAAACCTAATTATCATAAGACATGGAAGGACAAGATGAATGAGAAGTATGGCCAAAGGAAGAAAGGTTTCAAACCTTCTAACTTCAGGAATCTGCAGATGCAGCCATCCCAAGTTGAGAGTATCCACCTATAGTGGTGGGAGAAAAGCGAAGAGATCCACAACAAAAAAAAAGAACCACTCTAATGTTGGAAATGTGGAGGAACCCACATGTGCAAGAGTTGTCCACTTGATAATGAGAATGAAAGGCCATCTTACAACATTCAATAGGAAGAAACAGTGGTTCAAGTAGCAAGGGTCATCCCTAGGATCTATGCAGCACTAGAGGACCTCCAGGAAGATCACCGGTCAACTCTGGTTGAAGTTGTAGGTATGATTGTTGAGTAATCTGTTTCTATTTTGATTGACCCTAGTTCTACTCATAGTTACATTTCTCCTTAAGAAGTGGATATTTTTTCTTTTAAGAAAGTAAACTATAGCAAATCATGGTTAGTTCAACTAGCCACCAGAACTAAGAGAAAGGTTAGTGAAGTGGTAGAGAAATTCCCATTGGTGATGAATGGATTGGTCACTTCCGTAGATTTGAATGTTCTACCACTTGGTTGCTATGATGTTCTCATTGGAATGGATTGTTTAGAATCTCACAAGGTAAATCTTGACTGCTATAATAAGACTTTTGAATGCATGGATAAAGAAGGGAACCCAATAGTTGTAAGGGGCATTCCAAAGGTGATTTCTGTGAGGCAGATTTCATTAATGTAGTTGAAGAAGTTTTGTAGGAAGGGTTTCCATTTGTATACAGCTCATATTATGGAGGAAACAAAGAATTAAATTCATAGGTTGGAGGAATTTCATGTGTTGCAAGAATTCAGGGATGTTTTTTCTAATGATATTCCAGGGCTTCCTCCAAAGAGAGACATTGATTTCACAATTGATCTTGTGCTAGGAATGGCATCAGTGTCCAAGACACCCTACAGAATGAGTACACCAGAAATGCTAGAGCTAAAGATGGAGTTGCAAGAGTTATTGGAGAAGAAGTATATCAGGATGATTGTGTCTCCTTAGGGAGCACTAGTTCTATTTGTGAAAAATAAAGTTGGTACGATGTCACTGTGAATAACAAATATCCTTTGCCTAGAATTGACGACCTGTTTGATCAAAGTAGAGGAACAAATGTATTTTCCATGATAGACTTGAGGTCTGGTTAGCATTAGGTGAGAATCAATGATGAATACATTCATAAGACAGCCTTCAGAACAAGGTATGGACATTATGAGTTTGTAGTGGTACCATTTGGTCTCACAAATGCACCAGCTACATTTATGTGCCTTATGAATAGTGTCTTCAGCAAGTATTTGGAAATGTTTGTTCTTGTTTTCCTTAATGACATTCTTATTTATTATACAAATGAGGAAGAGCATGAAGAGCATCTGAGATTGACATTACAATTTCCCAGGGAGCATTAGTTGTATGCAAAGTTGAGAAAGTGTGTCTTCTATAAAGATAGAATTTAGTATTTGGGTCACATTATCTCAAAGGAGGGTATATTTGTGGACCTTGACAAGATTGAAGCCATTATGAATTTGCCTACTCCAAGAGATGTGGCAGATGTAAGATCTTTTATGGGACTTGCAGGATACTACAAGAGATTCATTAAAGGATTCTCCAAGGTTGCACATTCCATCACTTCTTTGCAAAGGAAGGGGATAAAGTTTGAATGTACATCAAGGTGTGAAGAAAGCTTCCAGCAGTTGGAGAATCTTCTCACAAGTGCACAAGTCATTAAAATTGCACACCCAGAGAAATATTTTGTGGTGTGTATTGATGCATGTGGTCAAGGACTTGGAGGATTTCTTATGCAAGACAACCATGTAATATGTTATGATTCAAAAAAGTTGAAGGAGCATGAGAAGAACTATGCCACTCATGATCTGGAAGTTGAAGCCATAATACATGCTTTCAATATGTGGAGGCATTACTTGATGGGAAGAATATTTGAGTTAAGGAAATACCATTGTGCTTTGAAGTATTTGTTTGATCATCCTACTATAAATGCTAGGCAAGCTAGATGACTGGAATTTTTATGTGAGTTTTATTTTGAAATCAAGCACATAAAGGGAAAAGAGAATAAGGTAGTTGATGCACTCAACATGAAGGTGCAAGGAATGCATGTGTCATCCATTAGTATTTTCCGATCAGAGTTGAGGTTGCAGATTGTTAATCATGTTGTTCAAGATGAATTGTATGCCTAGGTTAAGGACAAGTTGTAGCAGCAAATCCTTAAAAAGAAATATGAGGGATATAAATTAGAAGAGGATGGACTCCTTACTTATAAGAACATAATTTTAATTCCAAATGTAGCAAATTTGAGGAGGGTTATTATGGATGAGATCCATCAAGCTCCATATTCAGGGTACCCGGGATATCAGAAGACAATTGCTAGAGATAGAAAGCAGTAAGTCTGGCCAGGAATGAAAAAAGACATGGCTGAATATATTTCAAGGTGCATGAAATGTCAGCAGGTGAAGGTTGAGCATCAACACTCAGTGGGTTTGTTGCATCCTTTTCTAGTTCCAGAATGGAAATGGTAAGTTATTTCCATGGATTTTATTACAGAATTTCCAATGACTTGGAGACAACATGATTGCATCATGGTTGTCGTGGACAAGTTGACAAAGGAAACACATTTTATACCATTAATTCTACACATAAGACCGATGACATTGCAAATAATTTCATGAAGGATATTTTCAAATTGCATGGATTTCCTAAGGCAATAGTCTTTGATAGAGATGTCAAGTTCACTTCTAATTTTTGGAAGGGATTGTTTGCAGATTTGGTTACAAAGTTTAATTTCAGCACTTCCTGCCATCCTCAGACTAATGGGAAGACAAAGAGAGTTAACCAGGTGCTCGAATACATGCTTCGCATGTATGTGATGGACAAACCAACCAAGTGGGAAGATTATTTACAATTGGTATAATTTGCATATAACAACGGACAGCAAGCATCCTTGGGGGTGAGTCCATATGAAGCTCTGTATGGAAGGAGGTGTAGGACACTAGTGACTTGGGATAATCTAGTGGACATGGTTGTGCTTGGTCTGGAATTGCTCAAGGAGATGGAGAAGGAGGTTGTAAAGATTAGGTAGAATCTGAAAGTAGCCCAGTACAGACAGAAAAGTTATGCAGATAAGCATAGGCTGAATAGAGAGTTCAGTGTTAGGGATCATGTTTACCTCAAAGTGAGGGAAAAGAAGAGTTCCTTGAATATTGGAAGTTGTGCCAAGCTATCACATAGATATTGTGGGTTGTTTGAAGTGCTTGAAAGAATAGGGCTAGTTGCATATAGACTTGCATTGTCTGCTAGCACTAGGGCTCATAATTTTTTTCATTTTTCCTTGCTTAAGAGATATGTACATGATCCTAACCATGTGATAAATTAGGATGTGATTCAAGTGGAGCCAGGCGGAGAATTCCAAATCGATCCAATGTGCATCCTCACCAAGAAGGTCACAGTGCTCTGAACCGACCCATAGGGATGGTAAAAGTTAAATGGGAGCACTATGGTCCTGAAGAGGCTACATGGGAGTTGGAGAATGCCATGCGATTGGCACATCCATTTTTGTTCAATTCTATTTAGCACTGAAGGCAATACTAGCGTAGCATTTTTGTTGAATTTTATAAAGCACTGAGGACAGTGTTGTTAAAGGGGGAGGGAAATGTAACACCCTGGTTTTGACCCCATTTGCATTAATGTATATGATGTAAATATTGTAAATAATCATGGTGTGGAGCTAAAGGAAAAATCCCCACCATTGATTTAGCATTTTTATGTTTTGGCGATTAAAATCGATGCCGATGGTATTTTTGTGCTAGCTGACACATTATAACTTTGGACATCATATAAATATGCAATTTAATTAAAAAACCACAACTAGCTATGTCAATTCAACAAATAATGAGATGGGGGCATGATTTCCTAAGGATAAGGGAGGGGAATGTTTAACCTTGATCCATTGGAGAAAAGCCATGTGTCAAAAGAAAACACCCAAAAACGTATGCCCATTCCCTCATCCATTCATGTTTTCATCTTCCCACATGTTTTGGGGATATAGGGATGTTTTGATCATCCATCCTTCATTCACCCATGTGTTTTTTTTTGCTTCCTCACATAGCCGAACCTTGCAAGATTTGTTATGCTTCATGTTTTTAGTTTTTCCTCATTGTGCATGCCCAGTCCATCATATGGCTCTCACCGAAACATTGTGGTCCATTGTGGTCATTCTCTATTCCATTCTGGTCATACGCATTTTGCGTTCGTTCTTCTTGTAGAGCCATCTTTTGTTCTTGGTTTTTCCCCTGTTGTTACCATCTTCAGTCGTACAAAGGTTCAGGGTCTCCTTTGTTTGATGAATGAATGAGTAGTGGAGATCACTCGATTTTTTGAGAAAGAGTGGTCATCTGTTGTTTCCTCAGTATTGTTGTACAATGGTCTCCTCTGTCATAGAGTGAGTGGAAGCTTGCTTTGCTATGTTGACATTGTGGTTTGTTGTGTGTGCATATTTTTCCTTCGTCTGAACTAGTTTGTAGTGGAATTGGGTCTAAACTAGATTGATAAACCTAGTGTAGTAAGGAACCTCACAAATAGATATAGAGGGCCTGATTTTATTCTTTGCACACCCTGAATGACACTGAAATGGAAGGCATATCCTGAGGGATTGTGTAGAAGAGAAGGGGATGCTTCCTTGTGTTGGGTGTGTAGATGTTTTAGGAGCCAAGCCCGATCTAGTGCAGGTGTCCATAGCTCGGTGGTTGAGCTCACTAGCTTAGTAGTTCAATATTTCTAGCTCCTTTGCATCCTAATAAACCCATATGTTTGTTGGCTTGGCTGAGTAGCTTGAGAAACCGAACTGTTAGTTGGCTTGGCTAATTAGGCTAATAAACCTAGTAGTATATTGGCTTGTTTGTTTGCAGCATGATAAACCCAACTTTGTTGGATTGGCTGATTTTTTTTGTATCCTTGGCTATCTATGAGCCTACTAGTGTTCCTTATTCCTTGTGGGAATCATGCCCATATTGGTGGTGGAAATGCTGCTAAGATATTGATGAGCGCACTGGCTTATGGCTGGGTGGAACATTGTAGCGACATAGCTAGTTGCGGGACAAACTTCTTTCAAGATAAGTATTCTTGTCTATGTTAATCTCTACAATTGTATTTGCTTAATGAAATATGATGAACATGCCTAACGTGTTGAATTGATGAATTGATTCCTCTATATAATTGCAATTGTATGCATATGTGTATGTTTCTTTTCAATGCATTTCTAAGTTACGTTATGGGACTTACATTATCGGATTGGTGATGGATTGAATGATCAAATCTATCCAAGACTTATGTTAACAGGTTGAATTTCCTGCCAGAAATATTCCTTTCCACAACTTGCGGGATGTGGGATGCGGCTTCACAATATCTATTTCTGCAAATATCCTTCTACAACTCTCCTTTCCACATGTGGGATGTGGCCTCACAATATCTATTTTCACAAATCTCCTTCCACAACTCTCATTTCTGCATGATGGATGGGGGATGTAGGATACAGAAATTGGGATGCGGGATGCATGGTCACAATTTCCATTTTTTTTTTCTGATTCCACCACTCAAGATTTCCAGAGCATTGATTCTTGCAGGTTGATTCTCCTCCATTGATATGTCTCTAGATGTGGAATAGATTGTGAACATTGATTCCATCACAATCTTTCTCCATCGTTCGATCTCCTCTAACATCTTTCTTCCTGGATCATCGAATTGATCACTGACAGGATCAATTTCTCTGTTGTTGGGAGGTTGGAGAATTTATCCGTAGATTTGAATAGAGTGAACAAAATATGAGTTCATGCCTCTATAGATCTCTGCAAAAATTGGGAATCTATCAAAATACATACAAAATTCAATGAACTTAGAGTTGGATTATCTTACAACAATCTGAGAGAGCAGTTGTGGTTGCGTTCTCTCTTAAGTGGATGGGAGGGGACTTGACACCATAAAAATTTAGATTAACATTGTATTGGACGGTTCTTTTATGGGTTTAATGCTAAGGTGGTAGACTATGAAAAATATTCATGATATTGACTATAGCTCTGTGGGTTTTGATTTCATTGGTAGTGGAGGAGAGGGTGGTGCTTTAATTTCTCCTAGGAAAACATGGGAAAGAAGCCTCAAACGCTGGGCTTGGTTGAAATGTGTTTCATTTGGTTTTCTCTCTGGTTTTCTAAGTGGTTTCGAGCTCTCGAAAGATATGCTGCAAGGTGCAACATCCTTCCCTCTCACCTAGAATGTATGCTCTTGACATGGTATGCAACATTGTAATGGTTTGTTTTCTTTCGTTGAGGTTTGGCAGACTTCTCATGGTTTCTATGTTGTTTTGTTTGCAGGTGGCAGGGGTGGCTTGAATGTAGCTTGATGGGCTCTAAAGGTGTCCTGTGCAGCCTCTAAGAGGTAAGCCCTGGAAAAATGAAAAAAGGCCCTTACCTCAGTGTGTTTATTTTGACAGATACTTGAGCTTTGGGTTGCGAGCATTATCACAATGTAGTTTCAATTGTTGGTTTGATAGTTTGGGCATCGAAGGGATGCGACTATATTTATTCTCTTCTATGTAAATTCATATGAAATGATTTGGGGAAAATATTAACTATCCAGAGAATGGTTCAGCTCTGTGTATAAGACTTCATCGTTTTCATTGTTTGTAAAGTGTTATGTTTAAGGTTTTAGTGGAAAACTCTACGTTTTAACTTCCATTGATGCGTAAGATTGCCTTCATAGTTCCATTGCTTGAAATGGCGCAGTGGATATCGTGACTATGTTGTTTCACATTTCTACGCATTATATTCGTTGGTGTATGATTTCATAATTATCGTGGCTGGGGTTTCACATTATGGTCGTGATCTTGGAAGCTTTATCTCGACCCTTATATGGATACGCATCCTCTGAATATAATAGTTAATTTATATTATTTTGTATTTGTTTATGTGAGCATATCTCATATTTGTTTGACTGTTGGTTTATATTGAAACTCTTGTGGCCAGTCTGAAAGGAGAAACCATAACTGTGTATGTTACAACATTTATAATTTTGTGTTTATCAATGGTACCTACAAGATTCGATCCTGGGATTTTAATTGATTTAGATTTGTGGTTAACGCTTATGCCTACATAATTCAATCTTGGATATTTTATGAGATATGTTAGTACTTTTTTGTTGGAATTCCACAGGATTTGATCCTCGGTGGGAATCTCTTTGTTAATAAATTGATTTATATAAATGGTGAGTTTGGTCCCTGGTTTTTGTTTATAGTATTTTTATATATTTTTAATATGAATTTTCCTACAGCCAAACCTTATCAGGTTTCGATAGATGTGCATTGGGTAAAGGATTTTGTAATGGAATTTATATGAGGTTTATCCCACAACCAATACTGTAGAGGATTTGATGGCTGGGATGGGTTTATTAAGACTTATAATCATTATGTTTTAGCATAGATTTAATATTTATTTTTGAAGGATCTGAACAACGTTTATGATATGTTGTTTATGTTGGTTTATCATTGGGAAATGAAAACATATGTGTTGGAATTATGCAATCTGTCAACGTTGGAAAATATAAGCTTAGAGTTGGATTTTAATGGTGTGAGAGAATCAATTTATGGTTTAATTTATTTCTTTTGGTTAATAGTTTATTAGTTATTTTAAAATGATTTGAACAGAGTTTGAAGCTCTAAAACTCAGATATTTGACCTCTGGTCTATAGGTTTATAATTTTTTTAATACATAGTTTATCTAAATGATTTGGATTGCAAAGTTTTAATATACTAATTTTTTTTAAACTACTAATAAAGTTTATTTGTCTATCTTTATGAAAGTTTTGTTCATCTTTTTCATCTAAGTTTAAACAATATACATAAACCTAGTCATTGCAAATCATTTAGATTTTAAGTCTAATATGAAATCTAATAGATATTTAAACAAATATAGAGAAGAAAAGACCATAAAAAGAATAATGTTGAAAGAATGTAAACTATATTTTTCTAGGATTTAAATGCAACTAACTCATGCTTTGAGGTTCTGTCAACAAAGGGAAAAACTAGCTGAGCAAACATAAAGTATACATATTTTTATTTAATATTATAAACCCTTTATTTAAGAAAAAAATGTATGAACTGTAAGGAAGATAGAAACCTCATACCTACAAATTGAAGCTATTTTAATTGTTGGAAACCCTGCACACTCAAGCACACAACATTAACAAGAACATAGATGATTCTAGCCTCAGATTTGTCAACATAATAACTTGGGAACTACCACGTTCTACCTAACAATGACCTAGAACCATTCTTGGTTTCAATCCGGATCCCCCGGAGCTGCTTCTAACATGCAAGTAGTCTAGAGCACCTAAAGTTAAGGATTCACCTATCTAGGATAATAGGTTCTATACTAGATTGCTTTTTCTTTTTGGAAAAATGCTCTCCAAGAACTTTTAGGAGAATAATAATCAGATAGAATAGATGGGATCCCCAAGCCTCTCTTTGGCTTGGGTCTTTATAGACAATATTTAGGAAAAGGGATAATTAAATCAAGAATCATTTGTTTTATTGAAATAATCTTTTACTTAGGAAGATCCCATGTCGAGAGGCATGGTATCACCCTTTACAAAGATACTTCTGAATTAACGGAGGGAAATATAAAAATAACCAATGGTTCAACAATTATCATATATCCCAACCAGTCGGTTTGATATGAGCAAAATGGAGACCGCATGATGGTCATGGTGCGCAAGACAAGGAAAATATGTCAATTCAATCTTGATCAAATGGAGATAGATGGTGCAATATTAGCATAATTATTGCAAGATAAAGTAACATTGTTGCAAGAAATAATCATGTCATCATAGGATTGACTATATGGATACATGATCAAATGGTGCATCTATAAAAATAACTAGAATGTTTCCAACCATATCATTTCATTAGTTTTCATAAATCATAACATTCCGATCCATTTAAGAAAAATAAAATGAGCAAATATAATCATTTAAGATACTTGGAGAGTGTAGGACTTCATTGTAACATAATGTCCCTTATACAATAAAATTGTCGACCCTCCGATACTAAAATTCCAAAACCATGCTCTCCCATCTAACCAATTTCTTATTTGTTTATGTCCACTTTTGCATGGGTTTCCAAATGAGATATAAAGGAAGGAAATCCTCCTAAGGTCCCTTTCGGTTGAAATGCTCTCAACTATCTACATAGGCTCTCATTTTGGTTCTCTAGATTCTTGGCCTCAGTGTGGCATTTTTGGACAAATCCATCGAACCTTGATATTCATCCTTAATATTTCTGATTTCTTTCTACCATTGGACAATAGAATTCTTCAATGTTCAATTTTCCTCCTTAAGAAAGCTCTCCAAAATTTTAAGCTCCTCTATTGTTCATTTCATTTATTTGGGGTTCAATTCATTTTTATAAGACCTAGAACAACTACACTCAGGAATACACTACTCATCTAGAGCACTCTCCCTCAAATATTCAATTATTTTATTTTCAAACACACTTTTTTAGAATTGGAATAGCCATTATGGATCCACTCACATGACGAGAACAGAAAACTGGGTATTTTTGGGCTACCTTTCGGTAATAAAAACGAGAGTTATAAAAAAGGGCCATAACTTAGTCATTTCTTACCATATTTTTTATTATAACCTATTTTTGGAATGAGAATAGCCATTCTGGATCTACCAACATGACCAGAATAGAAGATTGGGATTTTCTGGGCTCATTTGTTTTCATAGGGTTGTAAGTGAAAGTTTCTCCTCTTTTATTTACTGTGTTTCTAACTATGCTTTTGCAGATTCAGATCAGTAAAGTGTAACTATTTTCAATTTCTTCACTGTCTTTCTGTCATTTTTCAGTATGAGGGTTTCTTATTTCTTGACAAAATTTCACTCATTATGACTTTCGAAGTAACTTTTGTTCCTTAATTAGTTGGTTCTAACTATCTTTCCTGGAAGAGAAAGATGATTGATGTTCTCACAAGTAAGAATATTTGGAGTCTAGTGAATGGTGAACACAAGACACCAACTACTGCTGATGATGTGGCTATATGGGAAGCTAAAAGTGATCAAGCAAGGGGGCTCATTGGTCAAACTGTTGCAGATAGTCTTCAGGTAAGTATTGAGGCAGAAGACAACCCGGTTTAGGTATGGAAAATTATTTCCTCTTTATTTGATAAATCTGATGACGTTTCTGCATATTATCTTGTTTAGAAGATCTTTGACCTCAAACCTGCTGACTTTGAAAGAGTTGAGTTATATCTTGCTGAACCTATTGACAGTGCTCTTATTATTCTTGTAGAACGTAAAATGTCATCTTGTTTTGATATGTTCATCCAAACTAGGAGTAGAGCTCTAGAATTGTCTCAAAGTAGTACGAAGCAAACTTTTGATGATTTTTGTAAATAATTAATCAATGAGCAATAAATGTTACTTGTTCCAGGACAACTCACACCTAATAAAGCTCTAAATGCACTTAATAAGAATCATAAGAAAAGTTTTAATAATGCTAAAGGTTCTAGTCCTTCTAATACTAATTATGGACATGCTTCTCATGCTTCTAATGAAAATAGTAAATAGAATAAAGTGTATGATCCTTGTAAACATTGTGGTAAAACTAACCATCTTGAAAAGAATTTTTTTAAAGAAAAACGTTTAATGGCTAAAGCTAAAAAGAAAACCTCTAATGACTCTCAAGTAGCTTTATGTGCATCTGTTGTTTTGCCTAATAATTTTTTTTCTAACGTGGAATGGATAATGGATTCTAGTGCATCTAAACATATGACTAGTGATGCTTCTTTATTTATTTCCTATGACAATTGTAAACACGTATCTTATAAATATTCTATAGGTGATGGTAAACAACTTTTTGTAATTGGATCCGGTAATGTTAATGTTACTAATGGTCTTGGAAGATGTTTTTCATGTTGAACGCATGCCCATTAACTTACTTTCTATTTATCATGCTTGTCAAAAGCATTTAAATTTGAAGCATGGTCTGACAAATATGTTCTTAACGATATCAATCAAAATTTCAAAGTAGTTTCTTCTGGTCTTGTTGATCATACTGCTGGTCTATACAAATTTCTCGGTTTTAACTCGATTAAAAGACACCTTTTTATTCCTATGTTGTCCACACTGATGAACAAAGTAAATTATGGCATGAAATATTAGGTCATTTGAATTATGGTAAAATGAAATTGTTAACTAAAATGGTACATGGCTTACCTCATATTTCTTCTACTAACAGTGTTTGTGAGGGTTGTCTTCTTGGTAAACATCATAGAGAAATGTTTGAGAAAGGTAAATCTTGGTGTGCTAAAGAACCTTTGCAATTAATTCAGAGTGACATTTGTGGTCCTCTTGAAGTTCCCTCTTTATCTCGTACAGTCTATTTTCTTACTTTTATTGATGACTTTAGTAGAAAATCATGGGTTTATTTATTGAAAAATAAAAGTGAAGTTTTTTCAATATTTCAAATTTTTAAATCTTTGGTTTAAAATGAGTCTGGTAAGAAGATTAACACTTTAATATCAGATAATGGGGGGGAATTTGTTAAGAATGAATTTGAAGCTTTTTTATCTAAACATGGTATTCAACACAAAAAGACTGTACCTTAGACACCTCAACAAAATGGTGTCGTTGAACGGAAAAATAGAACTTTAGTTTAAATGGCTAGATGTATGCTTTATTCTAAAGGATTACATAAAAAAATTTGGGCTGAAGCTATAAGTTGTGAAAAAATTATTTTAAATTGAGTTCCTACAAAATTCATTAAGCATGTTACCCCCGAGGAAAAATGGAATAGTCGAAAACCTGATATTAGTAACTTTAAGGTGTTTAGTTGTGAATGTTGGGCTCATATTCTTGACGATAAACAGAAAAAGTTAGATCCCAAGTCTCACAAATGTAGATTCATTGGTTATTCTGAGGATTCTAAGGCTTACAGGTTATTTGATACCTCTACTCAGAGTGTTATCATCTGAAGAGATGTTCACTTTGCTAAAGTATCTTCACCACCTGAATCTGTCGAACCTCATGTTACACTAAATATCCCATTGTCTCCTGTTACTCCAATATCAATTTCTTCTTCCAGTTCTATGCCTATTGTATATCTTAGTTCACCCTCTTCTTCAAGTATTCCACTTGAATGTACTGAAGATGAAGAAACTTATGTTTCCTCTCACCTTCTTGTTTGGGCCTGGAAAACTCTTGAATCTGCAAGTAGTTAGGTCGGTAACCCTTCCGACCCTTGTATAACTAGATCTAACTTTGCCCTTATGACCAAAGTTTTGGCCACAGATGATATTAGCTCTTATGGTCAAGCTCAAGGTAAACCCCAATGGGAACAAGCTATGACTGCTGAGAACGAGTGTCTTATGAGGAACAAGACTTGGTGTCTTGTTCCTCTTCCTGTTGGTAAGAATTTAGTTGGTTGTAAATGGGTTTGTAAAACTAAGTTCACTGCACAAGAACAAATTTAAATGTATAAAGCTAGGTTAGTTGCAAAAGACTTTAATCAACTTGAAGGTATATATTATAATGAAACTTTTTCTCCCATTGCTAAAATGAATACAATAAGAACCATTTTATCTATTGTTTCATCTTATAAATGGGAAAGACACCAAATGGATGTTAAAAGTGCTTTTTTAAATGGTGAAGGATTAATGAAGAAATTTATATGCAATAGCCTCCTAGTTTTATTAATGTTGAATCATCAAATTTAGTATGTAAATTACACAAGACTTTATATGGTCTCAAACAAGCACCTAGGGCTTGGTATGATAAAATAGATGCATAGTTTTTGAAGAATTATTTTAAGCGTTGTATATCTAATCCAAATCTGTATGTTCAGAACTTTGGTACTAATATTCTCATTGTTGTTTTATATGTAGATGATCTAATCATCACAAGTATCCAGCTTACATTAATTCAAAATCTAAAAAGTGATCTTCAAAAGCAGTTTGGTTATGACATGTTCTTACAAAGCTTGGTCTGGCTACGAAATCATCCACTGTGTTGAAATGTGACAATCAGAGTGCAATCCAGCTTGTTTATAATCCGGTATATCACTCCAAGACAAATCTCCACATTGACGCTCATTACATTCATGGACTTGTGGCAGATGGTATTCTTTCTCTTCAATATTGTCCTATAGACCAGCAGGAAGCAGATATCTTCACCAAATCCTTCACCGACGCGAAGTTTGTGCATCTTCATTCCTTGCCTGGAATGCAAGAATCTTTCATCAAGGGGGAGAAGTTATGACTCATTCCTTCCTTAGTGTTAGTGTGGGCCCTTCTCCCAACCATTATTAAGGGGGAGTGTTGGAATATATTATATTCCTTGGAAGGTAATAATGTCTTTGTATTTTGTCGAAAGTTGTCTACAATCTTATGTAAAAGACTAATACATTTAACCCATAGCTATATGATGTTGTATTTACTTGTGTAGAGTATTTATCCATGGTATTGTATTAAGATATGTTATTTTGGATAATTATATTATCGTACATGCAATATGTGAGAGTAATTCCTCCTCATTTGTTAGTATATAATAGGGTCAAGTGAGTCTCTACATATCATGTATTATTGATGCAGTAGTGGTACTATTGTGACATTGTTGTACATCATCTATATTCTTTGAGGTATTTGCACTTTTCTCTCTTGTAAGATTGGAGAAGACATTCTGGAGATAATAGAAGACTACCTTCCCATGGATGTAACCCATTAAGGTGAACTGTGTATATGAGTGTTCTCTTGTCCTTTTCTTTTCCTATTATTATCTTTTATGATATGTTGTTGGTTTCTTAGATAGATTAAATAGTTTAGCTTGACTCTACTATTCTAATAAGGAGGGCTAGTTGGAAAGGGTTTTGGGGTGACTGAGTTGTGCAGTGTCGCGACAAGTGTGCAAGCTCACACGGCATCGCTCAAGAGAAGATTGACGTGCTAAGTGGGAAAATAAACACTTTTTGAATATTTGATGTATATTTTGACCAAGTTTTGTTGAAATAGGTTAGTAGCAGTTAGAAGTCAGTTATTAGTGGACCCTTGATGTAAAGGAATAAGCCTATTTATAGATCTATTTTGGGGAAACTGATAGGAAGAGTCGTGTGTGAGACTTATGGAGACTTTCTGTCTCAACTGTGATTTTCTCTGGGCTTCTTCTTGATGTATGCAGTCTTCGGTGTTGGAGAAGGATTGTGTAATGTGGCATATTTGCACAAGATTAATATATCATACGATGAATTCTTGTTTGTTGTTATAGATTTGTTATGATGATGTGAATCTCTTTGGTTACAATGACACGATATAGATGCGTTTTAGTTTCTTCTTGTTATATCAATGCGATATGTTTGTTTTAAGTTGATGCAATCTATGTTTCTTTAACTCTTTGATGCACTATGATGTTCGATGAATAATGCTGCATTATTTTGATAATGTATGATGTTCACATAAGTTATGATATCTTTCCGTCAGATCCCCATATCCTCATCTCCCACCATTGAAAACTTGGTTTTGACAGCTTTCCCTTGAACGCCTTGTGTGAGACCTTTACTGCTCCGTAGATATTGCTTGGGAGGGTAATACCTGTTTGGGTCGATGCTCAGGAAGATTGCGCTGTAGGGCATTGACAGAGTGGGAACCCATGTCAACGAAGCTTTGTTGGTGGGCTTCACCAACAAATGGTTCTGTTTCCAGGACTGAGTTGCGAATAGGAGGGGGATATGTTCTATAATCTGACTTGATCAAAGATCGAGGGATGGTTTGATCTGAAGTTGCGGGAGTATGATGCAGCCGAAAACCAGAATCCTAGGTTGTCAATAGGTCACTGCTTGGATAGATATATCCATGATGGTCCTCATGAAAAGTTCTTTTGTAAATTCCATATTCTCTTGCTTTAATGGTTGGCAAAGTTCGCTAAGAGGAAAACAAAAACTTTCAAGGAGGAGAGCCGACATCCTAGACCCCATAATTGATCCAAGCGCTGCAAGAAATGAGCAACAAGGAATCGCAGGTAGTTGAGGTATGGTTGGATAGTATCTTAGAAGGATACATCATTGCCTTTGCCATTGATACTAATAAATATTTTAGCGAAGTGGAAAGGGAGTTTTTTAGTGGACCTCATGGAAGGTTCTTATTGTCTCTACAACTGTTAATTAAGCAACTAGTCTATGAAAAGGGTATCCTAAAGATGGACCAAGAGTAGTGGAACTCTGGTTTATGGGCGATGTAGGAGCTGCGACAAAAAGGGGGGAAATGCATAAGGAAATAAGGGGTAGATAGGCATGATTCCTGGTGAGAATGTAAAGGTCACCAAAGAAACAAGTGGTTGTACAAGGGGAGGAGCAAGGTTTCAAGAAAATAGGCAGAGGATGGGAGAAGGTCCTACTGAAGTCAAAGTGTGATATTGTGAAGAAAAACCACATGGAACAAAGTGACCTTTTCATGATGATGAGGACATACAGGCCCAGGATACACCTGAAAGAATGACAAGATTGAACCCCAGCAGTAACGTGTCTACTCCTCTGTGCACTACTCCACCACAAGGAAGGAACACACATTCTACATCAACTTTCTCGACGTGTTAGAAAAAGCCTAGTAATAGAGCACTAGTAGGAGGAAGAAGGTCTAGAATGGTGGGAGATGAAATGAATTTTCCGATATTCAACCCAAATGGTACTGACAATCCAAAGTAGTACTGGTTCTTATGTGAAGTGATCTGGATTGGTCAACAAATTATCGATGATGATGTCAAGAAAATTCAGTTAGCCACTACTCTGAGGGGCTGTGCATTTAAATGGTTTATGATATTCACACAGGTGCCTCAGGGAGGTACTGCAAAAACATTGGATGAGATCAGAGCAGGGTTATTTGAGGAATTTAAGAAGCCAATGTCTGAAGCTCAGTTCATTACTGAATTGAAAGAGATCAAACAATTCCACAATGAAACAATTTGGGATTTTCATCACTGATTTAAGACATTGATGGCTTGAGTCAGTTTTCAAATGAGCAATGTTTAGTATAAAGAATGGTTTATTACGGTGCTTGTCCCAAATATCCGACAACCATTAATGCAGTAAAAGATTGCAACGTAGAACGAGGCTCTTGAAACTGCGATGAAATTGGAGGCATTACCAGTAGGGGAAGCTACCATTGGAATGAATCAAATTCAGGCACAGTTGGCCAGTTTAACACTGCAATTGCAAGACATCAAAAAGGCTAAGGAATATCGCGATGATATTTGGTGCACCCATTTCCATGCAAGTGGACATACCAAGGATACATGTTTGACATTTCCTAACTATTTGTTGTCAAGAGACCGTAACCTGTTGAGTGGTGCTAGTGGACCATGGTGTCGCATCTACCAGGGATATGGGCATCGACACAAGAACTGTGATTACATGCAGAAGATGGTCACTAAAGTAGAAATTTTGTACTGTACATTTTGTCGGTCAGTATGACATGATGAAAAAAACTTCCGCGCTTATGATTTTCTTCAAGAAAGGACATATGATTCATACTTTTTTGAAGGAGAGGACCCCCAAACAGACCAAGGACAGCCACAAGTAGTAAAACTAGTATCACATGTATCGTATACACCACTACCTCCATTGTAGTTTGTCCCTGTGCAACCACAACAATAGTTTATGGCACGACCGTAGTTCACACCACAGCTGCAAATGGTGGTACAACGACAATATAACCAAGCACCGCGACTCTAGTATAATCAACCACAATATGTTCAAGCTGCAAAATATGTCCAGCAACAACCTAACCCACCGCATCAACAAATGGCCCAACCACAGTATCAGCAAGGAGGAGTTTGAGGAGGATTCTGTGGAGGGTTCAGAGGTCGAGGAGGAGGATTTGGCCGCAGCGGAAGAGAGGGTCATGAATCAGTCCAATGCTATACCTGTGGGGTATTTGGGCATTACCAAAGGGAGTTTCCTAATGTGCAGTCCACATATTGTGCAGCCAATGATCATAATGTTGAAACTTTCTCTTAGTTGATTACAAAATGGCAGGAAGGACAAATTCCTTAGTTACAGAATGCGCAAAATTAGAATCAACTTACATTGCAAGTACATAACCAACCGATAATGAAGAACCAGGTCCCACAACATACTTGGACTCAGAACCCACCGCAAATGCAGAACCAACCAATGAATCAACCATTGAATTAGAACCCGCCTTTGAACTAGGGATCGACAGTTGCCACTATTAAGGCCGAGCCACGGATGAAGGATGTCAACGTTGGGATTGTCACTCATGCTGGTGCGACAACTACAGGTGATGGACCATGGCTACAAGTTTGGCTCTCTGGTAAGAAGAAGGTCACATTTGATATTGGATCAGAGAAATATACCTTCTTTGAAGCAAAGAACCATATCGGGAGAAATTCGAGTCAGTTACCAATTGTTGATATGCCATTTGCTTTTGATCCATCTGTAGAGGCAGGACCATCACAGCAGTATGGTACCCTGCGTAAGTTCTTTGAGATTTGTCTATCGCTAGAGTGGGACTTGGATGCTCTTGTCAATCCTGAGGCATTATTACACCTCTTGAATAAAACAGTGAAGGATTTCGCTGTGAAATCATTGCAAAAAAGGAACACTGTTAAGGAGATGAGGATGAATGTCCATATTAGAGATTATGAGGTTGAATCGGTCATTTTGGACCTTGGATTAGATGTAAACCCAGCAATTGATGGGAAATCCAACTTTGGGATGGTCACCGGTACAACTGCGTTTATCAAACCAGGAAAAGGTTCATCCCATTGGTCGTGTTTCAAACTTGATTGTCGACATTGAGGGTATGAAAACACTTGTTGACTTTGACATGATAGAAGTTGTAGGAGATGGTGGTTCCTGTCCTATGGTGCTAGGAATTGGATGCGCTAATGATAGCATGGCAGTTATCAACTTCAAAAAATGTGTTATGACATTTGAAAACCAGGATGTTAGGGTCATTTCTCCTATGGACCCTCAGGAAAGACGGTGATATATCGAACCAGTAAAGGATGAAGTTAGGATAATTTGGGATGATGCTTATAACATCTCCAAGGACTATATCCAACCTGCTGTCAATGGTGAACTTGGACAACACAGTGCAAGTTCCGTGTCCTTCGACTCTGATGATGCTCTAGAAAATTGGCAGAATCGGTTGCATGAGGTATCATTCAGAAAATGCGTGTTGATTACATAGTCTCTCCAACATGTTGCAACTGAGACTATCAAGTTTCCCATTTATGAGGGACTGCCAGGACTATCTAAGTTCTTTCAAGAATTTCAAGAGAAAGTGCTTCAACCAGAAAGGATATTGGCTCTTGATGTAGCACTGAAGGCTACTTTGGCTTGATGCTGGGCGACACACAAACAAACAATCCATCACGGAGAGCAGTGTCGCAGATTGATGATGGTCCATTTTGGCAATGTAGAGGTCTATCATACTGGGAGATATGATGGATGAAATGACCCCACTAGTCATTTGATCGAATGTCAAATGTTATGGACATCATGGCCCAAGGATGAGTGGGTTCACGCTTTTGTTCATAATCTAGAAGAGATGCCAAGATCCTAGTATGTGGTAGTAGGATTGCGCATAACCAGTACCACTTGGGAGGAATTGTCAGTTTTCCTTGTGAAAATGTTTAAGATCCAGGACACCAACCCTGAGGTATGTAACACTTTGCACATTATCCGTGACATAGTACTAAAAGTAATCCATGTTTCATACCCAATTTATCCTCATGCAAATCACTCCATCCAATCCATGATGACATGCCACAACTTGTCTAGGGAACCTGAAGATGATGATGAGCTGCGGAATGTTAATATTCCAGAGTCTGAAGGAAGTTGTGGTGTCACAGCTCCCGACATACCGACAAACTTGATGAACCAACCACTAAGGATTCAGAAGGATGACATTGGGAGGGCAGAGAATGCAAAATATGCCATTATCAGAGACTATTGGGGTGAAGAGACAATGGCCAAAGTCACATCTCCACTACACGAATTCCAAGACCTTTTCCCAATGAGATTTTCAAAAATGAAGGGAATACTCGACAACTTGGGGGAAATGAAGATTCTACTCAAGCCAGATGCAAAACTAGTATGCCAGAGGCCATATAGAATGAACCCGCAATACAAGGATATCGTGAACAATGAAATCGATAGGATTCTCGACACCGAGATCATTGAACCTATAGAAGAATCAGAGTGGATAAGCCCGATGGTGGTCCAAGATAAGAAGACTGGTGAAATACACATTTATGTCGATCTGAGAAAGTTGAATGATGCATGTGTGCATGATTCATTCCCGACCCTTTTTAGAGATGAAGTCTTGGAAGGTGTAGGCATCCAGGAGGTATATTCCTTCACAGACAGCTTTTTGGGATACCACCAGATATGGGTTGAAAAGGAGTATCACCATAAGACAACATTCGTCACCGAGTGGGGTTCTTTCCAATATACCATCATGTCATTTGGGATGAAGAATGCACCCACTGTATTCTCCCGCGTAGTTGTCGCTATATTTAAAGATTTTATTCAAAAATTCTTGCAGGTATATATGGATGACTGGACCATCTATGGCTTGTTTAAAGACCATCTGGACAATCTACGATTCATGCTGGAATGGTGTAGACAACATCATATTGCATTAAATTCAAAAAAATGTATTTTATATGCACCCTTTGGCATACTACTGGGGCACATCGCATGCAAAGAAGGCATGTTGGTAGATCCAGCAAAGATTGCACTGATCCTCAGTTTACCACCAATGAAAAATGTAAAGATGCTTCGAGCAACACTGGGACATACTGTTAGATTTTTAACATTAAGCTAACATTATTAGGATCTTTAACTGAGAGAGTAACAAGCACAACAATCAAACACAAGATACAATGAACACAATTTTTTTCCTCAGGGAAACCATAAATGGAGAAAACCCCACAACTTCCTCAAATATAGAATCGACACCAAAACAGAAAACTCCAAATCAGTAAGATGATCTCCCGACAGCAGTAACCTTCTTTCTATCTAGCCCCAGTGTATTCTCCTTCTCAACTATGCACTACACTTGAGTGTGTATGATATGTGTGTTAAATAGGGAGATCACCTCTCTATTTATACTGCTTCCCAGCATGACTAAAACCCTACTAGGGCCGACTTCACTAGGTGAGTCTAATAACCCTAGTGCCCCGGAACTGCAGGGACTTTAACCCTTAGACAATAGGAGGGTTACCCACAATGACTTGACATGACTTGTTTACATTATAGATCCTCCTGATTGAAACATCGAGGCATGACATCATGACTCAATTATATTACAAACACATCCCAAAATAAACATTGGGGTACAAGACATAAGATACATAGATGGATACATTCCAAAGTTACAAATACATTAACACTCCCTCTTAACTAGGAAGGTATTCTTTCGACACAATTTTCAGCACTAGAATTCTTCTCTGTATTGACTAGATCATCTCGTCATATTTACACTACTACATTTCGACCAAAAATCCGACGGCCGTCATGTCGGATTTTCGACACTTTCCTGTCGCATGTACGACACTTTGATTTTTTTTAAGCATTGGAAACTTGTCGTCGGTTATCCGACATTTGAGTAACCGTTGGTTAAGAGACACTTCAGTAACCGTCGGTTAAATTTAAAGCGTCGGTTAAGCGACAGAATATCTTCGACAATAGTGAAATTTTTTTGGGAAAATAACCTTCATGCCGTCGATTAAGCGACAGAAGGTCCGTCGGATAAGCGACGGTTAGTCCATTTTTTTTTTTTAAATATTGCAAAAAAGATTGAGGAGCCGTCGCTTAAGCGACGGTTATAGAGAGTAACCGTCGGATAAGCGACATCAAGAACTGTCGCTTAAGCGACAGCAGGGAATTTTTTTTTTTTTTATAAATATTTCAAAATTGGGTACTTTGCATGTTGAACTATTGATGTGTAAGTTGGCTTGGTCATTGCCTGCATTCGAGCCTCGAAGTTGGCTATATCAATCCCTTGAATGTGGATCTCAATTGGTACAGGACGCACACCAGGTGGAAAATTGAAAAGCCCATGTGCAGTAGCACCAATCCACTCTCCAAGATCTTTAGCATTTGCAAGTGAAGTGGAAAGCGCAATAATACGGATACGATTTTCAATTTGGCTTGAAATATACCTCATTCTAGATACAATTACCTCCAGGATTGGACCACCCTCTCCTCTAATTAAATGAAGCTCATCCACAATGAAAAGGCTGACTTGCTGAACCAGTTTGCATTGTTTCCATCTCCGAGACAAAGCATCCCATTTATCTGGTGTGCTTATTATTATCTGGCCCTTTTCAAGGAGCTTCAAATCAGTTGCAGATTCACCTGTCAGCTCAATTACTTCAGTTCCAATCCTTTTCCAAATTTCTGCTCCCAATCCCGATATCGCTCTTTGGCAAGAGCTTCTATAGGAGCAATATAGACACATTGAAATACACTATCTGTGCCTTTTTGATGCAATCGTAGTAAAGCAAACTCAGCACATATAGTCTTACCGCTACCAGTAGGTGCTGCAACTAAAACATTATCATCTGAGTTATAAAGCACAGTAAATACCTGAGTTTGAATAGGATTGAAGTGTCTAAACTGTTGATAAAGTGCTTCATATGAGGGATTTCTTAACGCAGACACAGGAAGTGGCTACAAGTCTAGCAACTCAGTTGGAGGTGCGTATTTCTCTGGAAAAATAAGATGTCTAAATGAAACTGGCAATATTGTCTGTGACCCTAACCACTTATCAGATACAGCATGAATAAAGTACTGGGGAGGAAGAGGTTCATGGATGGGGACAGTGAAGCTCAGATGATGGTCATCTTCAACAAACTGCATTTTTAACATAAAATATTCATGATGGAGTATATATTCACCATCATTGTCTTCTACTATTATCCAAAAAGGTTCCACATATCCATGAATCTTTTCATCCCACTGAAAATCTGGAGTGATAGTTAGTTCTACTTTCAATACAGTTCGTGTTATTGGTTGGACATGAGCAGAAAGATCCAACTTTGGAAACTGATGGACAAATTTATGAATGGATTTACCCATCTTTGGAAAACGAATGAGATCCCCAATCTCTTGAGCAGAGAGATCATAGTATTGATCCCAAGCTAAATCTTTCTTTTCAATTTTGGTCAAAATATCATTTGGGATGCCTTTGAATTGACGAAGAGGAGTTTGAACACTCCACATGCACCTATTAACCATTCTGCACAGATTAAGAACTCTTTCTTCTAACTGATCCCATCCTCTTTTTAGGACAATCTCAAAAAGCGCCCTCATCAAGTGACCTGCACTCTGAAAGAATAACCAAAAAATTAATACAAGAGATAAGGTAGCAATTCTATGACAATAAACATTATTGCAAAATACTACATATACTTCAACAGTAATCAAAACCCATGTACTTTTCTCAAGCATTACCTAGAAATGTACTGTAGACTGATATATTGTTAATTAATCATTTCTAGCAGTAAAAAACAAAGTAAAAAACAACAAACAGTTACAAAAAATAGACAGTAATTTTGGTCAAGCAGACCCTGGAAAAACTCCCTAGGGGGAAAAACACTCAAGAGAAAATTTATTATCGAGCAGCAGTTAAATATTAGAACTTGTAATAGCGCTAATATCTAGCATTAAATGTTATAGTGCAGTACAAAAGCTTTCTCAAAATCTAAGCCAAAAATTCTCCTCGAAAATTATGTTATTTGCTACCTAGGAAAACGTTCCCAACTGATTGTGCAGGCTGTATGGCCCAGGACAGTCAATCAGCAAGGTCAGTGTTACCCCTCCAAATGCATCTACATTTTGAGTATGTTACCACCCGATTTTGACAGGTTTCTCCATAAAGCAGCAGGGGAGGTTATGAGTTTTTCTTGGTTACATAGGGTGCTGCTTAGGCCTCCACAGCCTCCAAAACACCACCCAAGTCATCCCAGTACTGTTAACTCTTCTATGTGATCCAAATTTTAATGTCCGTCTCTTTGTAATGAAGATGCTCTGTTGTCTAGCAGAAGATTGAAAGATCAACATATAAGAAAGAGAATTAGAGCAACATCCCGGCTGATAATTGAATGAAGGAATTTCATGTTGTTGAGCGCGTATGCTCCTAGAGAAATTTTGTTTGGTTTTCACCATTGTTCTGCAGGTCATCTTTGGCCTGTGCAATGTAAAATAGAACAGAGCTAATTCCAACATAGTTGAAACAAAGTAGGGTTTCCACTCTATTGGGAGTGCAATAACACAGGTGGCATCACAAAAACTATTATTGAAGTTTACAAGTGGACTAGATTGACGTTTACTTGGGCCTGCCGTGGCATCACAAAAACAATTGATGTGGACCAATGCACTAGATTGGCCTTTACCTGGGCCTGCAGCTAGATTGCATGGTATGCAGGTGGTGAGGAGATTCTGTACAACTCCGTACCAAACACCACTATAAGAGACATGAAGCAACATGCACAAGAGTGGTGCATTTTGAATAAATTTTATTGTATAGTGAATCCATCAATATATTAAATTACAAATATTAAGATATTTATACAGTTAATTATTTGTATTTTATCACATCAATTATCGATCGAAGTTCTTTTTACTATAACATCTATTTCCGATTTCATTAGTATTATCAACACAGCAAATGTACTCCTTAGTGAAATTTCTCTTTGAAATATAACTTAAAAGTTTAAAATATAGCTTCCACAATTCTATGATTTCAAAATAGTTTATGAGCACTATATACAACAGACAACCAATACATTGCTCATTGCATGGTCCATGAAAATCTAAACTTGTAAATGTAAAGCTGATAGAGTTTATTCTAATCACACTTCTTTTTATGTGAAATCATGGTATTCTTTAGTTTCATCTAAATGACGGTCCATTCACCATACCTAATGGTTAATTAATCATCTTTATCCAGCTACAAATTTTTACGACATATGCCTGGCCATTAGTATTTCACTCTATAATATCTATCAAGTCCAGAAGTAAAAGCATTCATTTTCTATGTCATCGTAATCTACAGCATTAATCTCAGGCTTCAATACAATCATCATCGCAAAGACTAATGATCCATATTGCTCTTTTCCAACGGTCTAAAAGCTTTGTAATCCCCAGTTTCTATTTGAATATTAGCAAATACATATATTTCGAGCAATATCTTCTATTTAAGGACACAAAGTTGGTGCTAACCATTATCCACACCAAGCAATTTATTCTGCTCAATGGGGCAAAGACGATCCTTACATTATCCATTCTGTTCATTCATGACCACTGTTTTATTTATTCTATAGCCTCTACAAATGAACACTGTTTTATTTATTCTGTCAGCCTTTGCTTCTCCACTTAATAGGCAGGGACTATGCTACCAGGATCCAGGCAAAGAACACTTCTTTACTTCACATTTCTAGCTGAGCTTGGTAGGTAAAATCTGGTATACTCGGTAAGTGGCAAGTGGTAAACCGTCGGTAAGTGGTAATGGGGATGAGCCATGACGAAAGATGTCAGCACTATTTTATAAAAAACCTGGATTAGTTACAAGCTTTAATGAAATCATGAATGATCACAAAATAGGCTAGGGGGATTATCGTGGTTCAATATTTTGCAAAAGGAAAATCTACATCATTTTCCTCAATCCCATATGCCACACCAATGCATTATCAAGTTGGATTCATTTGAAAGTGAAGCACATATGGTGGTGACTCTGATTTTGATGGTTATGATGATGAATACGAACTTGTTTCGGATACTGATAATATTTCGGATACTGGAAAGGAGATTGTTGAACAAGCTGAAAATGAGCATCAAGTTGAAGAAGGAGAATACAGAGAAATAGGGCTTCATACTTGGGTTAAAGAAGATACAGGGGAAGAACTGGAAGATGAACATGTTGATTATGGTGATTTTGATGGTAGAGATGCTGATGACACTTCAGGCTAGAACCAGGTCCTATTAGAACTCATTAGTAGGGCATAGACACCAAAACAAGTATATTGCATTCCCTATATCCTTATATTATATATGTACAGGTGTAAGTCAACATAAAAATGCCTTCAAGCACTCTGTTCCTT
>LPNX010791612.1:393290-441637 GCA_001517045.1 Pseudotsuga menziesii
GAGGTTCACTCCAGAGCTTATTGGAGAAGAGCTTGATCTTGATGTCCTTGTACATGGAGAGCCTGGGGTAAGTACTCCACAGTTGATATCTATGCAAGATCTTTCCATGTCGTGAAAGAAGTCTAATGAGTTGTTTATCACAAGGCATGCTGTTTGTAGTTTTCAGAAACTCTCATCAAAACTCTAACTATGTTAGGGATTGTACAAGCAAAGTCCTTTAGAGCAGCCCTATCCTCTGGTGTTGTAGAAAGAATGTCCAGAATCACCAGGGAAGTCTCTAAACAGGGGATTGTTGAATAAGGAAGAATCTCGACCAACTGTACAACTAATCCAATACCCACAACCTGAATCCTCACCTGCTTGCAAGAACATATAATTCTAAGCAAACTGAGTCCTGCTGCCATAGCCCTTGGATACTTCTTGTCCTTCACAAGCCTCAACAAGCCGAATAGAATCCTAAAACTCGAAACGTTCTCAGACTTCAGATTTTCGATATCCACCAGAGTTTCAATGAGCTTTGCTGAATTTATTCTTGTCTCCATGGTAGCCTCGTGCAGAAGGTCCACCATTAGAGACATCTTTGCCGGTTCTATGAGGTTTGTTTTTCCTTCTGAATCCAAAGGAAGCCTAACTAGAATACCAATGGCTTCAGTCCCAACTGCATGAGAAGTGAAGGGACCCAACAGAGACGACGGCAACATCACCCCTCCTTCATCCACTATACTCTTTCTTGTAGATTCATCTGTTTATGCAATCAACCTAAGTGCACACAGAGCCTTTATTCTAGTCTGCCCTTTAGCCTTCCTGAGCTTCTCCAGAAGCTCCTTCACTCTCTCATGAACATTTTCGGCCTGTTTTTTCTGCATCATATATCTGTGTGAGAACCACTTGTAGATGAGATGGGAGAGGGTCATGTTTGGAGTAAGAGAGACATCCCTGAGCTCCTTCATAGTTTTCAGACAGATGTAATGATGCCCTATTGAAAACCACTGCAAAATATTGGATCGTTCATAGGTCTGGCCTATACAAAGGGTAACAGGATCCTGCATAGGTTCTAGAGAAATGGGGCAAATGAACACGGAGGGCACATCAGAGCAATCCAGCTCTTCAATCATCTATTTCAACGGAATCCCATCCATATTGCTCTTCAATCATCACAGCAATCCAGCTCTTCAATCATCACAGCTTCGGAATGATAGGAGATCCATATTGCTTGGAAAAGGAAAGAGCATCGAGCATCCTTCTCCCTCAAGTGATTAATCTCTTCTCCACCTGTTCCCACTAATTTGGACATTGTAAAGAATTTAAAGGATCTGTCGCTTAAGCGACGCTTAGGACCTTCTTCTTATAATTGACCAATTAAGTTTATTTATTTAAATGATTAACCAATTTGAAGCGCCATCGCTTAAGTGACACTTATGAGGAAATCCATCGCTTAAGCGACGCTTATGAGCCTAACCGTCGCTTAAGCTATGCTTATGACCAAATTTTAAAAAAAAAATCTAACTTTTTTTATTTTTGGTAGGTTTAAAAGAAAAAATCCACGCGCCGTCGGAAGTAACCGTCGGATTTTGGATCGAAATGTAGTAGTGTTATCTTCAATTATTCTTAGTCTTCAAGTATTCTTAGTCTTCAAGTCTTCAAGTCTTCAAGTCTTCTTCATCTTCAAGTCTTCTTTGTCTTCAAGTCATCTTCGTCTTTGAGTCTTCTTCATCTTCGAGTCTTCAAGTCTTCTTCATCACGGGATCTCCATCATCATGACAACTAGATCATCACTGCTGGATCATCATCACATCTAGATCATCACTTGATCTGGATCGTCATTAAGTCTGGATCATCATCACATCTAGATCATCACTTGAACTGGATCATCATCAAGTCTGGATCAGCATCACATCTAGATCATCACTTGATCTAGATCACCATCAATTCTAGATCATCATCACATGCTATCTCGGAAAGGTGCTATCTTGATTCTTCTCATCACAGGAAGTTCTACAAAGTCAATCCTGTAGGACTACCCTTCATGTAGGTCTTCATCAGTGCTTATATATAACACTTAAGTCAGAATGGCCCACCCATATCCTACATCTGACCTCATCCTATCAGAAAGACACACCCAACACTCACATTTAACCTCATCTTGTTAGAAAGGCTGAGCACTCACATCTGACCATGTGTAAAGACATCGCGACAGAATGGCTCAGCATTTATATCCAACCATGTGCAAGGACACTACATCAAAATGGCTCTGCACTTACATATGACCATGTTTGAAGACACTGCATCTGAAAGGCTCAACACTTATAGTTGACCATGCTTGAAAGCACCGCATCAAAAAGGCTCAGCACTTACAATTGACCATGCTCGAAAGCACCACATTGAAAGGCCTCTGCACTTATATCTGACCATGCTAAAAAGAACTGCATCAGAAGGGCATGCACTCACATATGGTCATGGAGTATTTAATCCTACCATCGAATCAGAATGGCCCCCAGTCCTAGACTGAGCTACATGGTAACTGACCAGGTGCCTCCATTCTCCCGAAGAATGGCAGTTGCCCTTACATCTGACCTACTCGTCATAATGGCCAACACTCACATCTGACATGGGAGGAACCTAATCCTTTAGCCATGACAGAATGGTTCAACCCTTACATCTGATCAAGTGGGAACACATCCCTCTCTGACATCAGAATGGCTTCTCAGTCCTAGACTGAGTTTTCTAGGTAACTGGCTAGGAACCTCCATTCCTAGAATGGAAATAGCCCTTATATCTGATCACATAGGAACAAATCCTACAGTCGCATTAGAATGTCTTAGCACTCATATCTGACATGGAAGAAACCTAAATCCTCTCAGCATGACAGAATGGCTCAGCCCTTACATCTGACTATGGAAGGAACTTAATCCTCTCCCATGTCAGAATGGCTCAGCCCTTACATCTGACTATGGAAGGAACTTAATCCTCTCCCATGTCAGAATGGCTCATAGACTCATCACTTCGCTTTGCAGGGAACCTCGATCTGGAGAACACCAAGCTTCTCCCTAAAGTACTCAAACTTCACCCTAGCCAATGGATTCATCAACACATTAGCTATCTAATCATCCATCGCAACATACTAGAGCTTCACTACTCCCCTCTGCACCATAACCTTGATATAGTGATACTTGATCTCGATATGCTTCGACTTGTCATGGAACACTGGGTTCCCTGACAACTTCACACAACTCTGGTTGTCATAATATATATAAGTAGTATCCAATCAAATAAATCAGACAGTAGCTTCCTTAGCCATACTTCCTCACAACTAGCTGAACAAGCTCTAACATACTCTCCTTCAGCTGTACTTAGTGCCACATAGGATTGCTTCCTGCTAAACTAAGAGATCACCCCTGATCCCATACTGAAGCGACACCCTGAAGTGCTCTTCCTATCGGTGGAATTTCCTTCCTAATATGAATCAACATAACCCTCTAGGTTAATCTTATGATTCACCTCGTACTTAAGCCCATAATTAACTGTACCTCTCAGGTACCTCGGAATATGCTTTGCAGCAATCAAGTGAACATTTCTCAGATTTGTCAAGAACTGGCTCATGGTGTTCACAGCAAAGAAAATGTATGGTCTCGTGTTTGTCAGGTACATCAAGGACCCAATCATCTGATGAGACATCATAGCATCAACTGCTTCTGATGAAGCATCACTCAATAGCTTTAGGTTCGATTCCATAGGTGTGGTTATGGCCTTGCAGTCCATCATCCCAAATCTCTTCAGAATCTCTACTACATACTTCCCTTATCCAAGGAAGATCCCATCTCCATTCCTCCACACCTCCATGCTTAAGAAATAGTGCATCATACCCAAGTCCTTCATTTCGAACTCGACATCTAGTTTCCTCTTTGTATCAGCAATCAACCCATCCATACCTATTACAAACGGGTCAACCACATACAACACGAGTTTCACTGGGTTTCCATCTTCAACCTTGTAGTAAAGTTTGGAATTTGCTTTACTCTTGGTAAAGCCCAAACTGGATAGGAAACCATCAATTCTACCATACCATGTCCTGGGTGCCTATTTCAAACCGTACAGGGCTTTCTTCAATTTACACACATGAGAATCTCTGTCATGTGTCTCAAAATCGAGTGGTTGTTCCACATACACTTCCTCTTCCACTACACCATTCAAGAAAGTAGTCTTGACATCCATCTGGTGTATCTTCCATTTCATAACTGTAGCTAGCGCAAGTACTGATCTAATGGAAGTGTATTTGGCTACAGGTGCAAAGGTTTCTCCATAGTCTATTCCTTCTTTCTGAGAGACACCTCAAGCCACAAATCTTGCTTTATGTTTCTCGATGCTGCCATCTGCAGCATGCTTGATCTTGTAGATCCATTTAGAAGTTACAATAGAATTCCCTTCTGGTCTTGGGACAACATCCCAAACATCATTCTTCATGATCGATTGATACTCTTCGATCATAGCATCCTTCCATTCTTTCTGTTATGTCGCTTCTTCATAACTGGAAGGTTCTTTATCAATGAAATCGCATAGTAAAGCTACTGTTGACGGGCATATGTGACTATGCACGTAACGGGGAAGACAACCCAGACCGGGATCCTTAGAGCAGGTTCCAAGCTGTTTGGGATGGTTGTTTCTGACAAGTTTAAAGGCTCTGTTAGCCTGAAAGTCTAACTAAACTAAATCTAAAAGATAAAACTAGAGCTATTACTTCAGTTAATTAAATCTAATAAATACCTACCAATGTACAAATTAAACTAGTTAATCTACTTACTAATGAATTAGTAAGTAGATTAAATTAATTTATGAACCAAATCTATTTAATTAATTGAACTTATAAATAATCAAAAATTAATTAAACATATTTAAATGAGTTAAAAATTGCATTATTGACAAATGTACATTAATTACAAAGAATCAGAAAATAACCTGAATATGATTCAATGGCTGTTTTTTATAAAATAGTTTAAAAGAAACAGTATATAAATCAATTAATCCTGATCAAGAACAATGCGAGAAATTAACCATGAAATCGATTTATGCTAATAGAACTACCGCACGGATACGCTTTGATAATATTTAAAGAAGTTTAAGTATTAACAAAACCATACAGTAATGATTACAAATCATATAAACAACCATATCGATTGTCAGTTACACGACATGATATATCAGCAAAATCGAAAACATGAAAATCGATAATCATACAAGAGATGCATATTTGTAAAATTCTGTAAAGAATAATAACAAACATAAATAAAATAGAAAGGAAATGACAAGACTAACAGATATCAAGAGTATATGCCCAGTATGCAAACAGTAAACATATATTAAAATATCAGAGGTTCAACAAAACGTGGCTGCAGACAAGTAGCTGTCTCAAGTCGCGAGTAAATCAAAACCCAGTCTTATGGTTTCCCTTCCATCAACTATCGATCCTTTAGAAGCAGTATTTCTGAGCTCTCAAGAGAGAAATCTCTTAAGCTTTAGCAGCATACAGTCTGATTCCCAGCTCCAGCTCTTGATTAGCTCTTCAAACATTGAAAAAGACATTCTTCAATACTGTTTGAGCATTTCCAGAATTACTCCAGGAAGCAATGTTTTGATCTGAGAGAGAAATCTCTCAGTCCAGTCTCCTTCTCCCCCCCCTTTCCAGCAAATTCTAGTCTGCTTAAATAACCAAAAACAGAATCCAAATTAGGTTTTACACAGGCGAAATTTTGCTGGCTGCAACTGCAAAAATCGCATCCAGAAAACCCCCGAAATCTCCCAGAATCCATCACCTTTTGGAAAAATACTTGTGAGTACAACTAAATGGGTCCATTCTGAGAAAAACCCATGTGGCGTATTTTTCATATCTATCTCCATTTGTTCACAACGTGGCCTGGAAAAATGCCTGTTATTTGAAAACGCATTTTTAATAACTGACAGAGAATAAAATTCGTCTCCTGGCAATTTCCAGAATCATAACAATCTCCTTAGCATCTGCACATGAAAAATAAAAATCCTAATAAAAGAAAGAAGTGTAAATAGAATTCAATCATGAGAAAATAAATAGCTTAACCAATGATCTTTCCAGCTCTTTTGGCGTTTTCAAAATCTACGATTTGTTTCAATATGTGCAATTAAAACATTTCAGCATCTACAGGATATTTGTTTTATCATTATTAGCAATATAATAATCCATAGATTCGGTTGGCATCTCTCAAAACTCTACAATATCGGAGAACAGATAGCTGGTTTAATATGAGGATCCCGTTGTGGATAAAACAAAATTCACAAACCTTTCCATTGAATTAATAGCTCCTTCAATCTTCATTGATAACCACATGCCGTTATTCAAATAACCGATGGATAAATTAGACAATAATCTTCAATAAAAAAGAAAAGTATGGTCATTTCTAAGCCTTTATAAAATTCACATTAATTCCTGGTGTTTTTGCAAATATGATAAAAATGAAATAAAGTGTTAATTATACCTAATTTTCTAGATAAACATTTACAAGATCAAAGAACTTTATTTATTATATTTATACAAAATAATTAAAAGATTTATTTATCTTGTAAAAATAATAAAAAATAAATAAAGTCTATTAATTATAAATATACTTATTTGATCTTTATTTATTCAACACTTTTAATAATGTAGCAAAAATAATAAGATAGGCTTAGTAAAATATTTTCAAACTCTTAAATTGAATGCATGGTTTTATCTTTCAATCTCCATCGTTAAATGAATCAGAATTACCAAGTTGAATAATTCAATCAAAAATACCCATTTATAAGGTGTCATCAATACCATAATCAGCCTCCCAATTTCAAAACCTTATCAACATTTATGATAACAAAATCACATAAGAAAATTAAATGATAAATATTCGGATAAGAAATCACTACTAGGTTATGACAAATTATTAACACTTATCCACTCAAAATAATAATTTCAAAATAGTAATTTTGTCAACTAATCCATAGTCTACAAAGGTTTTCTTTAAAAACATTGAATTTCATGTTTCAGTAGCAGGATCTGGTCCTCTTTCTTTCTCTGTGATTCTCTTCTAGGGCCCCATATTTTTCTGCACCTTGGATAATTTCTTACACCCAAGCAGGTTTCCTCTTGTGTGTATTCTTTTCCTCCGGTGGATCTATAGGTCTTTGTGGTTCTTCAAATTATCGATCTTCTTCTTGAGTTTCTTCATTCATGGTTGTATCGTGAATTCTGGGTGCTTCTGCTTCTTCAGGTTCTTCAGCAGGTCTCTTTTTAGATTTGTTGTAAGTTATGTCTTCATCAAATGTCGCATCCCTGCTAATGTCAATCTTCTTGTATCCTGGGAAATAGATTCTGTAAGCCTTCAAGATTTCAGAGTATCCCACAAATATACCCTTCTTTCTTGAAGGATCTAATTTTGTTCTCTTCTCTTTTGGAATGTGTATGTATATAGGATAGCTGAATATTCTGAGTTGGCTGATTTCTGGTTTCTTGTAGGAGAAGAATTCTTTAGGAGTCTTGTTCTTGAGTACTCTATGTGGAGTACGGTTCTATACATACACCGATGTTCTGGTAGCTTCCACCCAAATATGCATAGGAAGATCTTGATCATGAAGCATTGGTCTTGCAGCTTCCATGATAGTTCTATTCTTCCTTTTTGCAATCCCATTATGTTGTGGATTATATGGAGTGGACAACTCCCTCTTAATCCCTGATTATTTACATAGCTCTTTGAATTCATTCGAAGTGAATTCTCTGCCATTATGTGATCGAAAGGTCTTGATCTTCTTTTCAGTGTGATTCTTGATCAAGGCCTTGAATTCCTTGAACTTGCTGAATACTTCGCCTTTGTTCTTGATGAAGTAAACCCATGTCTTCCTAGAAAATTCATCAATAAAAGAAACATAATATACATACCCGCTTAGTGACCTTGATCACATAGGACCGCATACATCGGAGTGGATGATTTCCAAGATTCCTTTTGCTTTCCTTTTGCTACTTGGAAATGTCTTCTTTGTGTTCTTTCCTTTTGCACATCCTTTGCAGACACCTTCATGTTTTGTCTGCATTTCTAGAGACCTTCAATAGCCTTCTATGCCAAAGTTCATTTGGCTTTACTGTGTCATGGACCAACCCTTGTTTTGGATGGACCTTCAATTTGTATACGCCTCCTTCTTATTCCCCAATCACTACTGCATCATCGATAGTCTTTCCTCTTTCCCACATGATGACTTGACCATCTATAAATGCAATCCTCATTCCTTTTGCATCTAATGTAGATATGGAGAGGAGATTCTTCTTTAGTCCGAGTACAAACAATACATCCTTCATTATCATAGACTTTCTAGAGTCTAGCTCATAGGAGGATTCCCCACTACCTTTTATTGGATACTGGTAGTCATATCCTAGTTTCACCTTGTGAGGTGATTCATGTTTAGATAATTTCACAAAGGATTCCTTGAGTCCTGTCATGTGCTTGGAAGCACCAATGTCTATAAGCCAATCATTGCTGCCATGTGTGATAGTTCCCGTGAGAGTGAAAATCAAAACATATTCTTCATCACTTGAAGAATCATCACCAACTTGTTTGTTTCTCTTTGTGGAAGGTTCATCATCCTCTGCAGCATGAGCATGATGTCTTCTTGTGTTTCCCTTCTTCTTGTGAGAGATACTTTTATTCTTCGGACAGTCTGGAGCAAAATGTCCTCTTTCATCACATGTATAGCAAATGTACTTAGACAAATCTATAGGCTTTATAGGGTTATTCTTTTGATGAGAGTACTTACTTCTGTGGTGGCTCAATTTGTATTTCTTGGATTGTACTGTGAGAGATTGATCTTCACTTCCCATCTTCTCTTCTCGAGCTGCTATTCGAGCTTCTTCTTGTGAGAATTCTTCCCACAGTCTACTGAATTTAACCAACTTCTTTCTGGCATAGATTCCTTGAATAAAGGAGTCCGATGATCTAGGGAGACCATTCAAGGTGGTCATCACAATCTCTGCATTGTCTACTTATTCATCTACTGCTTCCAATTGTTCTTTGATATGAGAAACCCTTGTGAAGTAAAACTGGATGGTCTCTGCATTCTGGATCTTCACATTCTTCAACTGATTTCTCAGAGTCATCTTCTGGTTTATGTTATTCCCTTCAAAAAATTTGGTTAGGGCATCAAACATAGATTTAGGTGTCTTGACAAAGGACACCTATGGTATGAGGTGATACTTGATAGAATCAGCAATGATTCTCTTTTCCATAACCAACTTCTTCTTATGTAAGGCCTTTGCCTCATCTCCCTCTAGAACTGGAACCTCCTCATGGATGTAGGAGTCCAACTCATTTTCTTTGAGGACCAGGGAGATCCTATACTTCCAGGCTCGGAAGTTATTAGCTCCCTCAAGCTTTTCATCAAGCTTGGTATGATGAGACGTCTTAACTAAGAACCTCAAATGGAAATACAAAATATTTAGATCTTACCATGTCAAGATGTCAGATCTAGATTTGGAGTTGAAATCCCGCAGTACTGGTTCAGCAGAAGATTAGGGTTTTGCTTTTCCAGAGTTCTGTCCAACCAAATGCTTTGAAATTGATCCCTAACTTCGATTTTGGGGAGGAAATCAATCCAAGCTTGGGCTCACTGAAAAATTCCTCTTCTATGAAAATCCCTAATTTTTGGCAGTAGTGTTGGGTCCAAAACTGAAAAACCTCAAAATTGGATTCTGCTTTGACAGAAAGATGCACCCTAAGGAGGATAGTTAATTCAACCTTCTTTTGCTGAAAATATATGGAGGAAGATGCAAAAAGTAGGAAGCCCTAGTTCCCAGAGCTGCATAGTGTCTTCTTCTCAAGTTAGCTTTGATTCCATGTTAGATTTTTAACATTAAGTTAGCATTATTAGGATCTTTAATTGAAATAATAATAAGCACAACAATCAAACATAAGAGACAATGAACACAGTGTTTTTCCTTGGGGAAAACATAAATGGAAAAAACCCCGTAGCTTCCTCAGAGATAGAATCAACACCAAAATAGAAAATCCCAAATCAATAAGATAATCTCCCAACAACAGTAACCTTCTTTCTATCTAGCTCTAGTGTCTTCTCCTTCTCAGTTATGCACTACACTAGAGTGTGTATGAGATGTGTGTTAAATATAGAGATCGCCTCTCTATTTATACTACTTCTCAGCATGACTAAAACTGTACTAGGGCCAACTTCACTAGGTGAGTCTAATAACCCTAGTGCCCCAGAACTACGAGGACTTTAACCCTTAGAAAACAGGAGGGTTACCCATAATGACTTGACATGACTTGTTTACATTATATATCCTCCCGATCGGAACATCGGGGCATGACATCATGACTCAATTACATTACAGACACATCTCAAAATAAAGATCGAGGTAAAAGACATAAGATACATAGATGAATACATTCTGAATTTACAAATACATCAACACATACAGGATACTATAGCAAGTTTATCAGGGGATACGCTGCGATTACCGCTCCCATGGAAAAGCTGTTAAAAAAAACGCTGTGTTTGAATGGACTCCAGAATATCAAGGAAGCTTCGACACTTTAAAGGACAAGATGGACTCTGCACTAATATCATTTTTTCCTGAGTGGAATAAAGAATTCCATGTGCATGTTGATGCTTCTTCTATAGCGCTAGGGGTTGTTCTTGCGCACCCAGGTGAAGGCGACTTGGATCATCCAATAGAATATGCCAGTAGAAAGTTATCATTTGATGAATGAAATTATACCACAACTGAAAGAGAAGGCCTGGAGATGGTTTATGCTTCGCAAAATTTCAGGAACTATTTGTTGGGGGATCAATTCAAGATGTTCACTGATCATTCTGATTTAAAATACCTAGTCAATACGCCTATGTTGGGGGGGAGAATTTATAGGTGGTTGCTTTTGTTCCAAGAGTTTGATTTTGAACTAGTGGTAAAGACAAGATAGTTGAATGCTGGCACAGATCATTTGTCACGTGTTGAGAATGGTGAAGAACTGACCAATATTGATGATGGCTTGCCAAATGCATAATTGTTTCCAATTGAAGTCGCAGATGATCACTATGCACCAATTGTTTAGTTTTTGTCTACTGGTGTCACCCCAACAAACATGTCGATTAGCCAAAAGAAGTAGTTGGTCGTAAAAGCCTCTGATTTTAAACTAATTGTTGGACAGCTATATAAACTTGGACCAGATGAAATATTATGATGGTGCATCTTACCGGATGAGCAGGGTCCCATCCTAGAAGAAGGACATGCAGGAATCACGGGAGGTCACTATGGAGGCTGCGCTACTACATGAAACGTGTTGCATGCTAGGCTATGGTGGCCCACATTGCGTAATGGTGCCCCAAACTACGCAAGGAGATGTGATGTCTGTTAATGGGCTAGTAAACCATTGCGAAGGGATGAGATGTCACTGGTCCCGCAGTGAAACTGTTTGATAAATGGGATGTATACTTTGTAGGTCCTATCAATCCACCAGGTAAGCACACTGGTTCCTACTATATCATTACTGCAATTGACTACCTGACTTGGTGGGCGAAAGATGCACCAGACAATGATTGTTCCACTACGACAGCAGCATGGTTTATTTTTTAGAACATTGTGATGTGCTTTGGGTGTCCTAGAATCCTGATGAGTGACCAGGGAAGTCACTTTGTCAACCATATGGTAAAACCACTAACTGAAGAGCTCCAGATACAACATAAGAGGAGTACACCATATCATCCATAGGAAAATGGTACTGTTGAGGCCTTCAACAAAATTTTGGAGACATCACTGACCAAGGTATGTAATGATAACCGCGATGACTGGGACTTAAAAATTCTTACAATTCTATGGGCCTCTCACACTACTTGCAAACAACTAACAGGTCAGACACCATTTAAGTTTGTTTATGGGAAAGAGGCAGTCATGCCTATGGAATATATCGTTCCCAGTTTGCGGATTGCTGCAGTGATGGGTATGGATGATGCAGTGGCATTAGAATAATGTGATGCATAGTTGATTCATCTTGAAGAAGATTATTTCATCTCAGGCTTCCACCAACAGGTTGTGAAGGATCGATAGAAGGCATGGGATGATCACCATATTAAGCATAAACAGTTTTTGATAGGATATTTAGTGCTATTATATGATAGTAAGTTCATTAAGAATCCAGGTAAGTTACAAACGCATTGGTTAGGTCCCTATCTTGTCCACTCCATTACATTTGGTAGTGCAGCTCAGTTACAATAGTTAGATGGCGCAATGTTTCCAAAACTCATCAACGGGAGTCGCTTGAATCCCTATAGAACATGGTTGACGATGCGCACCACATGAAGTATTGAGGAATTTAAAAAAATGACTATTGTAGTTCAGCAGCATAAGGCGAGCCCTGAGGGAGAGGCTGGGCAAGGTTATAATTGTTAGTGGTAGTTGGTTGACCCTTTGCGACAGTTGTCGAGCTGTGGGGTGGTCAAATCAAATAATAAATGCAGGTAGTTAAACCAGTTGGATGGCGGTGCTTGTTGAAGTGACCCACATTAATGGGTGATCCGACCGTTAGAAGCATAAGATCATCGTTGGATTTGGAATCATTAATAACTGATTTGGAAATAATGATGAAGTTAGATTTGGTAATGATGGATTTGGAAATGGAAGTGGCTATAAAACACCACACGGGATGCATCAATGGCATTATTCAGTTCCAAGAGCAGAGGTAGAAGGTGAATTCTATGTAGATTATTGAGCAGAGTTTTGAGTGAAGTGTAGTTCAAGTTGTCGAGTGTCTTTTCAGGCTTTGAGGGGTAAGGGATGCTAAGCATCCTTGACGCTATTGAAATTTCGAGTGAATATGAGTCCCCCGTTCGGCCCACGGCTATGGAAGAGGAAGTTATGAGTATGCTAGTGGGTTCGTCATCCACTCTGATGCAGAAGTGACAGACTCAAAGACCCATTACTACGCCACCAGAGAAGAGGCAAACTTTCATGTCTAGGAATATGCGAGGAGAAGGAGCTGCATAGACTGGGTCATCGATCTCAAGAGCAGTTGAGTCTGCGGCACCCCGGGGTGTCTTGGTGAATGCTATTTTGGGATACGTCGCTCCTACGCATCTAGGAGCCAAGCCATGATAGATGTCGAATAATTAGAAGTACCCTCCCAAGTTTACAGTGTTGTCAAAAGGGATGACATGCTTAGTCGATATCATCCCTGCATTAAGCAGGCTCAAGTTTGAGGATTACCACCTGCTTTTGCTTAAATATGTTCGAGATAAGCCATATGAATATGTCCATACAGTGCCTAGTGGCCACATTCAATGAATTCTGGTGAATAGGGGACAAGGTATTAGATACAGTTCATTCAGTTGGTTCTCTTATTGCTTGATTTGAGTTTTCATAAATCACTACTCATCAAATTCTGACCATTTTTACTTCTATAGTTAACTGAAGTTTTTAACCCTCTTTCTGATTAGAGTGGGTAGGAGAATTTTATGAGATATCTTTTGCAATTAGACCTCTTGGTTAATAATTTCGTCAAAGTCACCCAAAAAATTGCACTTAGTCTCATTCACAGAAAGAAGACTGCATTAGCACTGAAAACCTCTTAGTTTAACACTTTGGAAGTAGTGTAGCAACCTTGACCTAACTCTCATATTAAAACACTTTGATCAATAATTTTGTCAATGTCACCCAAGAATTGCACTTAGTCTCATTCACATAGAAGACTACATTAGGACTGAAACATCTTAGTTTAACACTTTGGAAGTAGTGTAGCCACCTTGATCTCAATTTCATCTTGAAACACTTTGATCAACTGTACTGGGAGCAAGAATTTTTTGTTTTAAGCCTAAGCCATCATTGCTGTGAGCACTCAACCTTGTTGCTAGACCACAGCTTGATGAGATTTTTCTAGAAATTTTAATCAAGTGTGGGTCGATTTCTATAGTCAGCACTACACATTTTGAATATGAAACTAATCATTTCCATAATCTCTTTTCTAAATCATAGCTCTTTTCTTAGAATGGATTTTTCTGAGAGGCCTTCTATGATTTTGGGAGGTGATGAGTCTTCATGTTCAGTCCTTGAGAGTTGTGTGCCATCTTCTGTTATATTTGTGTAGCAAAGGAGCAATCTCTCAAGGTAAAGGTCTAGAGAATGATTTCTTATCTTTTGTTATGGTGTTCTTCTGAAAGAGCTAGGATACACCATGTTCATTTCTTCCGGAGTTGTATAGACAGGAAAACCCTAACTTTTGAATCATTAAAATTGTATAACTGTTGCCAGTATCTATTGTTTGTCTGATACTTTTCAACGTTTACTGTTTTCTCACTTAGTCAGCAACTTAGTCCATCACATAATTTTTTATTGTTAAAACTTGATTGATTCCAATCAGTTTACATACAGACATCAGATTTAACACTAGGTACACTGTACCTTGAGATGGAATGGGGCTTCATAACATCCACCATAGTTTTCCATTCACAAGATAGGGTCCACCTTCTATGTAAATCTTTTGAGTTCCAACGCAGAAACATGCCAGAAGAAATGTTAGGTGGCAAAGCGTGTTTAGAGATTCACCATTGTTCTAACCTAAACACATCTATAATGCAATCATAGCTAGCATGCTTCATGTCAATCTCTAATTAAGATATTGAAGTCTCATAGAGTTAATGTAAATGTCTAATGTTTGTCTGATACTTGGGCAATGTACACTATTTTCTCATATGGTTGGCAACTTAGAGTCTATGATATAATTTTTAATTGTCCTTACTCAATTGATTCAGATCAGTTTACACAGACATCAGTTCCAACCATGGGCACACTGCACCTTGAAACATAATAGGGTTTTTATAAACACCTACCATTGTTTTTCATTGATAAGATTATGTCCTACTTCTATATAAATCTCCTTGATGTTCATATAGAACCATGCCTCAAGAAATATCATGTGGCAGAGCTTGGTTTAGAGACTCATAATTTTTCTAACCTGTATCATGTATGCACACTTATAAATTTAAAATGCAAGCACAGTTTGCATGCTTGATGTCTATCTCCACTTAAGATAAGCTTCCATGCTAAGTTTCCAAGGTATGCATACTGGGGAATGGGTGCAGGTTTGGGTATGACACTTTCAAAACAGGAGACAGGGGTATGTCAAGGGTACATATATCAAATTTTATTTATGAAATAATATATGGAAAAAATGAGTACTGAAATTCATGTAAATCAACAATGATTAAAATTCATTTTTAAATTCAAATGCTTCCAATGTCCATCATTTCTCAATTGACATTCATAGTTGAACACTGAACATTGGCATTCCTTCCCTTTCCAGATAGGGTGTGGAAATGACAAGCAGAAAAATCTGAACTTGAAACTTGATGAAACTGAAATATGGGGACTCAGGGAGAGAAGAATACTTTACGGTGAATTGTTGGCCTAGACACTAATTCCTAGAGTTCCTGGCCTTGCCGTGAGCACTCAACCTTGTTTCTATACCACAGCTTGATGAGATTTTCCTCATTGGATATTATTCTTTGGCACTCTGTTGGTTTTATTTTGGGTGTAAGTTATAGTATTCAACAGCCATGGATCTCATTAGCAATTATTTTCCAGGTAACATGGTACTGATTATAATAGTAGCATAGATTTATTCGCTTTCCCTTCTAGTTTTCTTTTCAAGAATATTCACTTTTCAATCCCACGATTTATTCAAAGGACCAACAACACCTCCCATTACAACTGAAAAACCATACAATTTTTTTCCACCTCGGGGTTTTTCACCCACCACCTATATATATCATACATTTCATCTCCTGGACTTAGATAAATGAAGGTACATATCGATCGAAGTCGTACCTTGTTCTACTTTGAGAAGGAACAAGGAGAAGCAGAAGAAAGTAAGATCGGTCTTTGACTCAGGGCAATCTAGTCAGAGCATCCTCTTGTTTCCTCTGGTGCTCTATTTGCTTAAATTACATGAAAATGATGGACAAGCTAACAGAGGAACATATCTCTGAGTTCAAGGAGGATTTCAGTTTGTTTGACAAGAATGGAGACAGTCAGTACTCACAAATCCCCTTCAATTATTTGTCTTTCTCTACATGTTTTCGATCTCTTCTTCTTCTATAAGAATAGGAAGAGATGTAATGTATTTAGCTTATCTGGGTTCTGAAATTTTGGGTTTATTTACATAGATCTGTTGGACAAATTGCTTTATGTGATTAATTGTGTACTTAGAACGGTTGAAAGCAATGGCTTTTTTTATTACCCATTTTATTAGATTCTAGGATTATCAATTTATGTTGGGTAGTTATGGTAGAGGGATGTAAGTAATGGTCGCATGGTTGGTACTTTGTAATCAAATCATTTCCCTATAACATTATCAGTGTTCTATGGTGAATATCGGATAAGGTATTAGATACGGTTCATTTCGTTGGTTCTCTTATTGCTTGATTTGAGTTTTCATAAATCACCACTCATCAAATTCTGAACATTTTTACTTCTATAGTTAACTGAAGTTTTTAACCCTCTTTCTGATTGGAGTGGGTAGGAGAATTTTATGAGAGATCTGTTGCAATTGGACCTCTTGGTTAATAATTTCATCTAATTCACCCAAAAATTGCACTTAGTCTCATTCACAGAATGAAGACTGCATTAGCACTAAAAACATCTTAGTTTAACACTTTGGAAGTAGTGTAGTCACCTTGACCTGATTCTCCTCTTGAAACACTTTGATCAATAATTTTGTCAAATTCACCCAAAAATTGCACTTAGTCTCATTCACATAGAAGACTACATTAGCACTGAAAACATCTTAGTTTAACACTTTGGAAGTAGTGTAGCCACCTTGATCTCAATCTCATCTTGAAACACTTTGATCAACTGTACTAGGAGCAATACTTTTGGGTTTTAAGCCTCAGCCATCATTGCTGTGAGCACTCAACCTTGTTGCTAGACCACAACTTAATGAGATTTTCCTCATTGCATATTATTCTTTGGAACTATGTTGGTTTTATTCTGGGTGTAAGTTATAGTATTCAACAACCATGGAGCTCATAAGCAATTATTTGCCAGGGCACATGGTACTGATTATAAGAGTAGCATAGATTTATTCTCTTTTCCTTCTATTTTTCTTGTTTGCACTATCCTTAAATATGCTAATCACTTCCATTCACTCAAAGTTATCCTTAAATGAGCTAATCACTTCCATTCACTTAAAGTTAGTGCTAATAGTAGTTGGTGTCCCTAGTGATCTGTTTCTTGTTTAGGCAATGTTGGTTTCTGTGGATTCTATCGAACATCATGGATGTTTTCATTTTAAAGAGCTTAGTCCTACTTCAAATATGACAAGACAGGGGGTTTAATATTTTTTATATTTGATGCATCAACTATTTTTAGCTGTACTCATGGGGCAAGTTACTCTCAAGTAGTCTATAACAGGTTAAAGATCTATCTTACTGTTTAGTCTCCAATTTTGTCAAAAAAATTGTTTATAAATATCTACTTTTAAGATAACAAAGTCACAGTTTCGAAGAACATATTCTCTTTCCATTTTCCATGCTTCTGTTCTGTTTGCATTAGAAAGTAAGTTGACCTAGATGGAGATACTTGTATCCTTCATTTTTTAGTTGTAGGTAGGCATTGTGTTTCACCGAAAGGTGGAATGGTGAATCTACTATCTAATGTGGAGCCTTTGCTCCTAATTGGCTTTGTAGATCAAAAGAGACATGTTTCATTTTCAATGAACTCAATGCCCACTAGGTAAAACTGTCAAATCAATTTCCTTCACATGATTGCACTAAAAGATTGGCATTGGTTGTAAATTTGTGACTCAAATCTAGCTAGCTATTGTCATATTAGCCCCTTATCCTTTTATTTTGGGAAGTAGAAGAATTGACCTTAGGTTTGTCCAAAATCATCAGTAGATAAATCTATAACAAGTTTAGTAATTAATATCAATAATTAGTGCCTAATTAGTGGCAGTGAAACTGCAATTGGTAAAAAAAATTTAAAACATCATGAATATTTAAAAGATAACATATTACAAGATTTTTGAAGTTCAGGATTTTAATACTAGTATCGTTTTTGTGTGATCCAAGTGTGCATACTTTTGAAAAAATATGATCGTCTTTATGGCTGTCTAGAGTGGGGAGGAATAGCAAGGTCCCATGATACAAGCACTATTACAGTTCCAAATTGAACCTTTATGGGCTTCCATCAAACACTTTGGGACTATATAGAAATGTTATTTCAGAGCTTGCAACAATAATTTTCAAAACAGAGCAAGATTTCCCAAGTGCACTGTTTGATTTGTCTGTTCTTTCCATAAATTTACTGAATACACAGGAATTAAACATCATTTTCCTTGCGGACACATAATGGAACTGATTGTGCACTAGAAACTTGTAGTTGTGTCCCATTTCTATCGAACAAATTATTTGTGGAAATAAATTTCCAAGATGAGACTAGGCGCAACGGCGGCTGCTTTCTCTTCCTTTTCTTGTTGGGCATGGAATCCATAGCCCTTGCTCTAATTTCTTCAATCTCCATAGTGCTGAAATTGACTTTTGCACTGGATTTATTTGACTTGGAAAGTAAAAAACGTAATTGGGGAGGTCGGACCCTCTCTTACTCTTACCATATGCTCTGTCCTGCCCTATCCTCCTGCCTCTATATTCATTGGTCATTTGTTTCATCCATTTACCAGTTGCCACAAGGTAGAAACAAGAATCTCCATGTCTTTGAAAGTTCCCCTAGCAACTACTTAATGTGTGGCAAAGGAAACACTGCTTCCTAGTGGTTAATCCCATTTCATTCTATATTCCATCCACTAATATTCTTAAGTTGAATGATAATTTGTTTCTTCTTGGTTTGGAGAAAATTATTCTTTTGGTGTCTTGTATGAAAGATTTTCAATGTAAAGTTGCATTTGAAGGAAAACAATGCATTATTACTTATTATAGGCTACCAAATTTAAGGAATTTCAATAGAGGAATAGGATATGGTCAAATTTACAAGTTACCTATTGACCTTGTGGCATTTATACATCCTACTAGAATGTTGGGTGAGACTTCTATTTTTGAGGAGGCATATATATAACATGTATGGTGGGATGCCATGGAGATAGGTTCAACCTAATATAGAATCAATGATTGATTCTAAGCTTGCAATTAATGGAAGTATTGAGAATACTATGAAAAGGTTGTTGGATTCTCTCAAAAAGAGGGAGTTCACCTTGTTGAGGGTTTTGATTTAGTTCATAGATTTTTTAAGGTGTATGGGAAAGAAACCCATGTTTACACCTTGTTGAAGGCCTTATATGGGTTTTTTTTTTCACTACAAACAACCTTTGATAGATTTGTGCATACTTTTAGCTTTGTGATTTTGATAGATTTGATCCAATTATCTTGGTGTTGTATGGATGTGTAATCATGTATGTAAGATGTACTAAAAAAACCTTGATGTGGTGTTTGAAGATTTTGTCCCATGAATATTATATGAAGGATATTGAAGTGTTGTAGGTTGCTAATGGTCCAATTTTATGTTCATTTAGATTCAAAACTGGTCAAGCCCCTAACAAAGGGGAGGATCAAGATGTAACTTCTGATAGTATATTATTTTGTTGGACACAATGAGAGTTCTTAATCTTAAGGATCTACATTCCAACACAATGAAAAATTATGGTGAGTCGAGAAATGAATTTTGATGAGAATGTATCCTCCTATAGATCAAAGATATCATCTTCAATTATTGAAGGGAGTGAGAGGGTTGTTGTTCTAGAAGTTGATTTAGAGGAAAATGAAGAATCATATCTAGGTGTGAACAATGAGTGCATGAGAATGGACATGACCTCATCCTTTAATCCAATATGAAAGAAGTCGAGACAACTTACTCAAATACTGTAGGATGCATAAGAGCATGTAGGATTACCCAAATATTCAATGAGGGTGGGTTGCCTCTTATGAGATTTGGTAACCATATTGCATTGGTAACTTCCATTTCTGAGCCTTCCAGTTGTTTTAAGGGGTTAGGTGTAATGGCTTGATGGAGGAGAATGATTTTTGTACTAGTTACTTTATGAGGGGAAATGATTACTCCTAATAATACAACTTGTTCAATTTTGCAAATGGTGGGTTTGGTTAAGTTGTAAAGGGAGTAGACAAGGTTCTATGAAAGCGCTTTCCTTGTAAAGAGGAAGTGTTAGCTTTCAAGGTTACCTTGAAAGTGATTACACCATTTTTGGTACTACTTAATGTGATGTGGGGTGCATCGAGTATCAATTACCCTTGGTTTCACCATGATAGACATACACATTGTAGATGGAATCCACATGTATTTGCATGCCTTGTCTTGATTCTTATGTGGTAGTCTTCCTTGGGAATTTAGAGGCACACGTAACTTCATGTCTTATTCATGAGGTGTGCACATGGGGGTTTGTTGCTTTCTTGGGAGGAAAAATACACTTGGAGGAGAATATACCATATTAGAGGAATTCATTGAAAACTAGGTAACATGGGAAACTTGGTTACTTACATGGATGCTTGTACTTTAAAGTAGGATACTTGGGTTGAGAAGTAATCGTGTAGGTGCAGTGGACCCAAATGCACATGTGGATTAGGAGGGAGCATTGCAGCATTGGAAACCTTTAGAGGAGTAGCATTGGACACATCTTGTGGATCACTCAGTTTGGAACCCATATTTGTTGGTAATGCATGCCTTGTAGCTTAACATGCCAATTAGAGTTGAAGCACTTCACATGTGGGCCTAAGTTGATGCTTAGTTGGCTAGGTTTGTTGTTGTGGACAATTTCCACTTTGATATTGTTGTGCTCATGTGTGCCTTTCATATTAATGAAGGAAAGATAGAGTATTTTCATTTGTTCATTCATGTTAATGATATGATCACTCCCTTGTGTCATATATTTGAGAGCTACAGAGAACTAGTTTCTTTGTGCTTCTTTTTCATTGTATTTTCTCTCTTTGTCTTGAGCACTAGGGTTCTAGAGAAGATTCAAGACAAGAATAAGGTTAGATTTTTCCGCAAATAAAACAAGGGAAGCTAGGGTTTGGGAGGAACCATAGAGTACCAAAGGGATAAATTTATTTTGTAGTTCTTGCAAGGAAGAAAACAAAGGTTTTGTGTCATTTGGAAACCCTACTAATAGGAGTGCTTGATGTGGAGAAGATAGTGGGAGACTATCTTGTTTCTCTTGAGAAGTTGTGTGATATAAGTGTAGGTGTCGAGGAAGACTTGTCAATGTGTATGCCATATTCTTTTGTATCTTTGTTGGAGAAACCATCCTTGGTTGGGATTTATCCCTACATAAATGGAGTTTGTGGCTATAAAAATTTATATTATTTTGTTTGTATGTACTCGCTTATCTGAATTGCAACTTATGTTTTCATTATCATTTAATACTTTATAGTGTTGATTATATTTGACATAACATTAAGAAGACTTGTCAAGTGATTTTACAAACACATAGAATCTAATTGGTAATATTTATCATTGTAATAAATATGCTATAAAAAATTATTTTTCCAATTTGGTTTATGATGGAAAGTCTGCCCTAAAGGCTTGCAACATTGCTATGTTGAAGTGCATTTGTTCTATGTTTATTTTCTTAGTTTCCTTGTGTATTTGATTGAAAATAAGTTTAGTATATGTTTCTATAATTCTTATTTCATATTCATCCCTAAGATTGAAATTCCAAAAGAAATTGATCAAAGAAACCTCAAGGTTGAGGTCAAATTTATTAATTTGCATTAATTTCCCTATAGAAAATTTCAATGCAAATATTTTGATGTAGCTAGGAACATAGATGAAAAGTGTTGGAAGCTTCATCCAATGATGTTCATAAAGTGGTACAATTCCGATAAAGGATCAATGACAAGTTCAAGAGATAAAAGACAGCTTTGATGTGGACCAAAACCTTGTCTGTGTTACATAAAAAGTGCTAAGGGCAGGTGCAAATGAGTTGTTAATGAACTAATATGATAGACTGTTGGAAATACCACGTGTATCTATGGTTGTTAAGTGGAATATTTGCTGGTATGAACGGCTATGGGATTTATTTTACCTCTGCTAAAATACAAATGGCTATAAACTTGATGATTGAAAGAGTTGGTGAATTATAGCTCTAAAATCTTTGTAAAAGAGGACTAGGGATGAGACCTATCACTATATCCTCTCTTTTCATTATTGTTTATGGGAAATATTTTCTAAAATTGTCAATGATATATGCTAGTTTAGTGCATGAAGCTTAGAGAGCAATTCCTGTGTTTTTTTGATATTCTGGATTGAGTTACTCTATGGTCTTTTCTGGAGTTATGGAAGCAAATTAGAAATTTTAGTCTCAATATGTTTGTTATATGAAATCATACTTCCATGCTTAACTGGTTGATTTTCAGTTTTCTAAACCAGTGTGATTGCGAGGAATTTATTTTCATACAAAGCTATTCTTGTTGAAACCATGATTGCTGGTAGAGTTGGGCATATAACCTACTTAGAAAAATGCAAACTCTGTTTATGGAAATTGTGAAGACATTTAGTAGGTGAATTGATGCAAAATCAATTTGCTGCTAGAATTTATGGTAACAGGTAAATTTTTGTTTGTGAATACTGAAAATAGGTATTAGAGCTATTAACTTCTATTTGTGACTCAAACAAAATATAGATGTATATTGTTGTAGCTTGAGATTAGTATATTACTGATACATGAGGTATGTATTGACCATGGAATGCAAAATTCATGCCTAGATTTCACTACATGTTTGAATAAACAACCACTGGGATTATATCAATGGCATCAGCTTCTTTTGATCGCATTATAACTCTACAAAATATTTTCTCCCTCTTGGTTGTGTGATTTCTTCTTATACCACAAATTTAATTGATGGGTATTGACTATGTTAATTTGATATGCAATTTTCCTTTTCTTAACTAATTGAAAAGTTAAGCTCATCAATGAATGTTAGCAAGCCACCATACTGAAATGATGGAGACCTCACCAGAGGATGGAATATCCAACTATATCTTCCTCTACCTGTATGTGGGGGTTTCTATCTCATTGGGAACGATTTTCTATAAGCTGTGACAGTATATAACATGCTCAAATAGAGCCAGCGATCTTACTCCACATAAGTAGAATCCTTTAATGGCAGAATTTGTTTGTGTTTATTTTTGGTCAGTTGGTGGCCTACTGTTTGACATAAATCTTAACCATATATATCCCAATTTTTCTAGCTTAAATAGGCAACTTGTAAGTTGCAATTGGATTTCCAGCTAAGGTATTGGACAACATGCTAACAGTTTGGATTTAGATTTCTTCCTTTTCAAAATATCTGTGGTGATTGTGGGAAACGGAGTACAACTATGTAAATGGAAAACATAGTAATGAAGCTTCTATGGGCATGTATTTTCAAATTTATGTTTTAACATAGAAAATCGCTTTGATGATGGTAAATTGTTTGTCACATGCCCCAATTTTGTAAAAAATATATTATCATATTTGATTTTATTTCAAGACAATATGTTAAATTTTATGCTAAGTTGTAAACGACGACTCAACAAAGTCAAGGGTGTGAATGTAATTCTGAATATTTTAATTATAAATAAATAAAAGTGGAGACAAGAGCTTGGGAGATTTGTTAAAACAGTGTTTACTTGTCAAGTTGGTAGAGGAGACTGGGTGGAGAGAAAATAGATAAGTGGAAGCATCCTCAAACACTTCCAATGTTGTGGGTGGCAACCTCCCTACATTTGGGGTCATGATCCCACAAGAAAGTGGGAACAGAGCAGGTGGATCAATTAATGACAATTAATCGGCAATCTTAATAAAAATACCCATTGAAGAGAGCTGAGGCTACTCATTTTCCAAGAAGAGAACCATTCAGGTTAATGTACTTCAGAGGATTTCATTGGGAAGGGAATTTGTGGAATGTGTTTTGAGGGGTAAACTGCAAAAAGTGATATAGTACATCTTTTAAGATGAAGGATCTTAATACTGAGTGCAGAGTTAGTACTGAGTCATTGGACTAGTATCTTGTTGCATGCTCCAACAATTCTCAGCCAAGGAGACCAGAAATAGGCTCGAGGGTTCTGAGAAGTCGTTGTTTGAGGGCTCTCCAGAAGTTGGTAGGGAGGAACGGCCTCCCAATGCTATTGTTGTCCAGCTTAAACAGGTTCTACAGTATCTTATTTACTGTGTTAAAATTTTATATCTGAGAAAGAATGAATAATGAAAGATTTACATGCTTTGTAGTGAACTATTAAAGCTTGTAATCTTTTAGATATTTGAATATTGAATCTGTATTAGATGAAAAAATCCTAAAGTGTGTTTTTCCCTTTCTGGAATGGGCCAGACCGTACTCTAGCATAGGCATTATAATTTAAATAGATGAAAGATATGATAGAAATCTGATTTGAATAAAGTTATTATGTATTTCAGAATTTTGGAATCTTTTCTTTCTGTAGATAGTTGCTTTTAGAAAAGAATATCAATCTGCATAGTTAGGTTTACCGTTAAAACTATATTGTGTATTAAGAATGCTAGAAAAAGAAGTAGTCATATTATTTTTTTTACTAATAGTAATGTATTATATTCAAGAGTTGTTTAAGCAGGTAAGTTATTTCTTTTATACAATACTTTCTTCTGTAGACTTCACTACTATCCTGAAACAGAGAAGATAGAAACAACTAAGATATAATGCCTATCTTTTTATGTTAACAAAATAATTAAGTATGGTTCTATTAGTTTATTTCTTTTACTGATAATAATAATCAACTTAACCCGCAACTATTCGAACCCTAGATAGAGTTTAGTAACATATATATTTCTAAAGACAAATTAATCTAAAGATAAAGAGTATCTTAAGAGAGAACTATATAGCTCCAACAATAATTTATTTATATAATTAAAGTAACTAAGATACAATAGTAATCTAAGTTTAAATTAATAAGTATTATAAAAAGAAATGGTTTTGTAAAGAGGTTATACATGTAAAGGAAAATGACAAGGTCATAATCCAGATTAGCCACAGTCTTTATTAAATAAGTGTATGCACAAATACAAGCTGAAGTATTGATATTATATATAGATAATAGTATTACATAAATAACATTGTTTATAAATTAACAATTCTTTAAACAAAATGAAGGAATCTTAAAGTAAGAACTAGAGTTTAATTCACTAAACCCTAACCTGGAAATCCTTGAGTATTGAAATGGTTTAAAATTATTTTAACAGTAATCTAATCTATTTATTAACAATACAGAAAATATCTTTTTACAAGTTAAATAGGGTTAAAACCCTAGCTCCTAATTCTGACCTGAAATTACTCAGTTTTCTTTAAAATATACAAAACCATTGCAGTAGTAACTCAAGATAAGCAATAAACTTATTTCTTTTTTTTATAACCATTAAAAGAACAATTTAAATTCATTTACACAGAGATAAAATACAAAAACATAAAGAAAAACAAATTTAACTTACACACAGACTGTCTTAAGGTATTTACATTATAATAATGAGCCCGAAGGCCAAATGTAAGTCAAAACTTTAGCAAAGTACAAAAAGAAACTCAGTAAAAAGCTGAATACCCATATCTTGTTATGGAGTATGGAAAATATTAACATAATATTACAAAACTGTAAGTTCAACCCTAATACGAGAGGAGAACTTTGCAAGTTACAACTTAAAGTTGAAGTCACCTTGCGACAAGCAAGGGGTTTAACCAAAACAAAAACTATAAAAACGTAGGACAGCAACCCAATACTGGGTGCAACATGGCCGATACTTTTTCCAACTGCAAGATTCTGTACAAGCAAGGGAAACCATATTCAAAACTGGAGCTTACCGTGAACAATTTGTGGATCCATTTATACAGCACAACGATCAACTTTGGAGACGAGCCAACCTGCATTATAAAGAACCAAAGTTATTTAAAAATTAGAAACCCTTATGTGGAATAGAACAATAAACAACAATAAATTTTAATTATTTTTTTTACTCCCCTTAACTGGAAGTGAAAGCGATGGAGCCCCGGACAAACAGTAACACCAAGACCAATGCTAAAAAGAGCCAAACCCTCATTCTTGTTGAGCATGGAGATGACGGGACTCTGGTGTTTTTCACAACTATTAGCAAAGGTCTGGGTAAGCCTGAGCAAAGCCTTCGAAGAAGTCAATAAGCATGGATTCGAAATGTTACCAGCATACGAGCAGGACAACTAAAACCCTACAATGAAGAAGCTTTGCAATCACACACAGTAAGCTCAAGCTTTCACCAATGACAGACTACGATAGAAGGACATAAAAACAAGACACAGGTGGACCGTAAATCCATGTGCAAGGAGGGCAGTGAACTCTGACCAGAAGAAATAAATTGCACTGAAGGTGAACAATAGAACCCAACTCAAGGGAGTAAGACATGACAAACTCTAGCGAGGGAGCCTCTGCAACTACTTTCCACTCACGGATGCCATGGGAGCTTGCAGAGCAGCCCACAGGGCCAACGCAAATGTCAGAACTCGAATAAGCCAAGGGTTTATGTTGACAGGTATTTATGCAACCAATGCATGGCCAAGAAACTTCCACGTGGTCGCAACATTATAATAATGCAGTGGGTCGACTTTCAATAGTCACCTGTGTTTCATAATAATGATTTAATCACCCAATGATTTCATCAAATAGCATATGATCTCTATAGTTTGCATGGGATATACATATTATGATAATTGTTTAACATTATTATTTAGCTCATCATTGGCGTAGGTTTGCAACATTATTATAATGTTGAATTATTACATAACATAATCCTTTAGCCTCATAACCCAAAATAAATACCTTATATAATTTATCAATAACCAATGTTATGAGATATCGCTAGTAAAAGTTAGTGAGGATTATGTTTCTTTTTACATAGTAATTTATACTAATGAGTATCGCGGGGAGACGTTACAAAGTTATATTAACTTTATCGTTAGTTATATGCATAGTATATATGTGAGTATTAACCCTTTTTTAATAGTTACAAACCATCAAAGCTTATAGTAATATCATCATTGTGAAATAGGGTGTAATAACCAAGTTGTTACCTATAGTATTTTAGGATAAATCACAAAATCATTGACTTATAAACAGTTAGGTTAATGGTGTAAGAATAACTATCTTTTAGTTTCAGTTCTTTTCATGGTGGTGTAAATGATTACACAGCTTTCAACTTGTGTAATTTGCATAGTATCGTTGGGTAGGATCATAAATATTATGTAAATGTAACACTAATAAAAAAAATTATGTCGATAAACAAATAGTTTATGCACATTTTTACATCTTAGAAGCTAGCAAAGTTTTGATAGAAAACTATGTAATGGCAAAGTGAAATGTAAGAACATTTTCCTATGAACTCTTTTACTTGATACAGATCCATGAGATCTTATCTTACAAGTTGTGGCAGTTTCTCATTACCTGGAGTATAGTTTTACATTCTTACCAAATTACTAAGGTTAACTTAAGATGAAAAGATTGGCTCGATAAGAAGAACACCAACCCTGGAAGTTGTTCTTAGATAGAAACTAATACAAGAAATGTAATAAAGAATTGCTAGGGTATGCATTTTGAAAATAAAGAATATCAAGCAGGTAAAATAAACTGCTCAGAACCAAAGGAAGTAGTACTATTGCTACATACTCTACAGGAAGAAATACAATCATCTGAACTTTGTTTAAAACAACAATAGAAGAAAACAAACAGTGTTACCTTATGGAAGTAGGTTATATTACAACAGCTTATAATCTAAGCTTATTAATTGCAAATAGAAATATTGCAGGATGCTTTATGAATTTAAAGATGATACTTGGTCATTTATACCTGTAAACCTGTAAGAACAAATAACCCATCTGCGTTAGCATAAATGCTAAGTAAGCCCTAGAATACAAAGTCAGATTCCACCTACTATCATAAATAAAACTCATCATTAAACCAAATCAGAAGTTTCAAATTGAGGGTAGGGGTAGAAGAACCGAATCAAAAGATATTAGTCATCAACACAAATCTAAAAAGATGAAATATATTAAAACTGAAAGTAGTTCATCTTCTGAAGTGTTTGGTGAACAACGAAACTATCATACTACGAGTGACACTAGTGATGATAATCAGTACACCAGAAAGAGGAAATACAAACTTTATGAGGAGATTTCCCAAAAATTCAAAAACCTAAAACCACCAACCTTTAATGGAGAGACTGAGAAGGGGGAGGAAGCTAAATCCTGGTTATCTTGGATGAAGAAGTACTTCCAACTATATAACTATTCTAACCAGTTAAAGGCTAGAATGGATATATATAACCTCTAAGGAAAGGATGACATTTGGTGGCAGGACTTGAAAAGAGTTAAGGGAATAAAAGAGAAAAATGTAATCTAGAGTACCTTTAAAAGGTATTTCAAAAAGAGATTCCTGTTTGAGCAATATTATGAGGAGAGAGCCAAAGAGTTTTATGAGCTGAAGTTAGGGTCAATGACAATCAAGGACTAAACAACAAGTTCTTAAGTCTACTTAGATATGTACCATACCTTGTAGATCAGAAACCAAAGGTACAACGATTCCTTAGCTATCTACCTTATCATATTAAAGATATAATTGAATATGATAACCCAAAGACCTTGGAGGAAGCTATGAGAAAAGCTAACTTCTATTTTGAGCAAAATCAGAAGAAAGAAAGCTTCGCCAACTGTAAGGCTAAGAAAAATAATAATCAATTTGAACAAAAGAAGAAGGATTTTGTGCCTAATAGAAATTCTAATAATAATAAGGCCAAAAACTATCCTAATAACAAGAACTTCCAAGGAAATAGGAACAATACACCCAACAACCAGAACAATCCTAAAGGTAAGGAATTTGCAAATAATCAAGGAAATCTTACCAATAATTTTGAGTGCAAAGAGCCTATCAAGTGTTGGGAGTGTAATGGCCCACACTATGCTTCAGTCTATCCAAACCAGAAGAATATTGTTAGCAATATCCATACCATACAGGAGGAGATGACTATTGGGGAGCTAGCAAGGAGCATGCCTAGAATCAATGCAGCTTTGGAGAATCGACAAGCTGAATATCCGAATTCCATGGTGGAAGTAGAAGGTATGATAAATTGGACCATTGTAATTATTTTGATTGATCCGGAGCTAGTATTAGTTATATTGCACCCCAAATAGTATAAAAATGTAAGTTATCTGTTGAAAACTTTGAAAATTCGTTGTTAGTTCAGTTGGCCATTGGTGCTAAAAGAAAAGTAACTTGTTTTGTTAAAGAATGTGCAATAGTTATGGATAAATTTGAAACTATTGTTAAACTTAATGTTTTTCCTCTTGGTTCTTATGATTTGCTAATTGGTATGGACTGGTTAGAACAACATAGAGTAATTCTAAACTATTATGATAAAACTTTCACATGCTTAAATAGTGATGAAAAACCAGTAAGTGTTAAAGGAATACCTAGAAAAACCACCATAAGGAAGATTTCTGCCCTATAGCTTAAGAGAGCTGTTAGAAAGGGATGTAAAGCTTATGCAGTAACAATTACTGATGAGGAAAGTATAATTAAAATAGATAAGTTAAAAGTGGAAGACATACGCGTCTTAAAATAATATGTTGATGTATTCTCAGAATAAATTCTGGGATTACCTCCAAAAAGGGAATTGGATTTCACTATTGAGCTGGTACCGGGTGCAGTACCTAGCTCAAAGCCCCCTTATCAAATGAACATACTTGAGCTTAATGAATTAAAATCTCAATTAAAATAATTAATTGATAAAAAGTATATTTTACCAAGTGTGTCTCCCTGGGGGGCACCTGTCATCTTCGTCAAGACGAAGGACGGGACTATACGACTTTGCATAGATTACCATCAGTTAAACAAGATGACCATAAAAAATAGATATATGTTACCCCGCATAGATGATCTGTTTGATCAACTATGTGGAGCCACGATGTTTTAAAAAATAGATTTAAGGTCTGGATATCATCAAGTAAGGATTAAAGATGAAGACATATTTAAGACAGCTTTCAGAACTAGATATGGTCATTACGAATTTGTCGTAATGCCCTTCGGGCTTACTAATGCCCTTCATGTGCTTAATGAACAACGTGATGCAGAAGTATTTAGATAAGTTTGTGCTCGTGTTTATCGACAACTTTCTAATCTATTCAAAAACTGATGAAGAACATAAAGAACACCTAAAAATTGTTTTGCAAGACTTGTGAGAACATCAACTCTTCGCAGAGTTTAGTAAATGTGATTTCGTCAAGGATAAGATTCAGTATTTAGGTGACGTAGTGACCAAAAAAGGAATTTTCGTAGATCCTAAAAAGATAAGGGCAATCGAAGATTGGCCGGTTCCTCAGGATGTGACAGATGTTCGATATTTCATGGGCATTACTGGTTACTACCGGAGGTTCATTGAATGTTTTTTGAGGATAGCAAATCCAATAACTTCCCTGCAGAAGAAGGGAAAGAAGTTTGACTAGAATAAAAAATGTGAAGAAAGCTTTAAAAAGTTAAAAACTTTATTAACCAGCACACCTATTTTAAGAATAGAAGATCCTAATAAAGAATTTGTAGTGTGCACTGATGCCTATAATTATGGCTTAGGTGGTGTTCTGACTCAATAAGGGCATGTTATTGCCTATGAGTCTAGAAAGTTAAAAGTTCATGAAAAGAATTATGCAACATATGATCTGGAATTAGCAGCTGTAATACATGCCTTGAAGATGTGGTGACATCACCTAATTGGCAGAAAATTTGTTTTAATGACTGACAATAAAGGATTGAAGTATCTCTTAGATCAACCAAATTTAAATGCTAGACAAGTTAGGTGGTTAGCTTTCTTAAGCGAGTATGATTTTGAAATTCAGCGTATAAAAGGTAAAGAAAATAAAGTTGCTGATGAATTAAGTAGGAATGCAAGGCTGAATTTTGCAGCAGCTATCAGCACTTATGTTTCAGACCTAGATGAATAGCTTAAAAAGGGAATAGAACAAGATGAAATTTACTAGAATTTGCAAGCTAAAGCTAAAGAAAATCCAACAGAAAACTTAATTAAATGTTATAGTTTAAATGAAAAGAATTTTTACTGTATAAAGATAGAATGTATGTACCTAACATACCTAAAGTTAAGTTGTTAATTTTGGATGAAATTCATAAAACACCATAATCAGGTCATCGATGTTATCAAAAGACTATACCTATGTTAAGAAAAGAGTATTTATGGCCCAATATGAAAAATGAAGTAGTAGAATATATTGCGAGGTGCTTTAAATGTTAACAAGTAAAAATTGAACATCAACACCCAGCTGGTTTACTTTAGCCATTACCCATTCCTAGCTGAAAATGGGAGATAATTAGTCTAGATTTTATTACTAGGATGCCTAAAAATCAAAATCAGAATGATTCTATCATGGTAGTAGTTGATAGGTTAAGCAAAGTAGCTCGCTGTATACTTGTTAAAACTACTTATAAAGCTGCAAACATAGCCGATATTTTTCTAAAACAGATTTTTCAATTACATGGAGTACCAAAAGTCATAATCTTAGATAGGGGTCCTAAGTTTACAGGAAAGTTTTGGAAGTCTTTGTTTAAAGGGTTAAACACCACATTAAATTTTAGTACTTCTTTCCATCCTCAAACAGATGGACAAACTAAAAGGGTAAACCAAGTATTAGAAGATCTATTAAGAATGTATGTGAAAGACCAGCCTGGTAAATGGGAGGACTATTTACATCTGGTAGAATTTGCTTATAATAATCATTATCAGACATCAGTGAGATTTAGTCCTTTTGAAATTTTATATGGACGGAAATGTAATACTCCTATCTCTTGGAGTAATCCAGTAGATAGATTGGTATTAGGTCCAGAACTGTTAAAAGAAATGGAAGAAATTGTAAAACAAGTGCAGGAAAATATGAAAGTGGCATGGGATCGGTAGAAAAGTCAAGCAAACTTAAAAAGAACTCCAAAGGAGTTTCAGGTAGGTGAACATGTGTTCATGAAGGTAAGGCCCAAAAAGATCTCTCTGAGATTGGGGAGTTGTGCAAAATTGACACCTCGTTTTTGTGGCCCATTTGAAATTCTATCTAGGATTGGACAAGTAGCTTATCAATTAGCATTACCACATAATTTAAGAGTACATAATGTTTGTCACCTTTCCGTTTTAAAGAAATATGTTCATGATGCTACTCATGTTGTTAACTAGAATGATGTACAGTTGGAACCAGAAGGATATTTTCTGGTGGAACCGGACTATATCCTTGCGAAGAGGGAGATTAGACTTCAGAACCACACCATTGGACATGTGAAGGTGTAATGGAAGCACCTTAATCCAGAGGAAGCCACCTGGGAATTGGAAAGTAAAATGCGAGATGCATATCTAATTATGTTCTAGGGGAATTCTGAGGATGAAGAATAAATAACATCGAGGACGATGTTATATTCTAAGGGGGCGTGTATGTCACATGCCCTAATTTTGTAAAAAATATATTATCATATTTGATTTTATTTCAAGACAATATGTTAAATTTTATGATGAATTGTAAATGATGACTCAGTAGAGTTAAGGGTGTGAATGTAATTCTGAATATTTTAATTATAAATAAATAAAAGTGGAGAAAACAGCTTGGGAGAGTTGTTAAAAGAGTGTTTACTAGTCAAGTTGGTGGAGGAGACTAGGTGGAGAGAAAATAGACAAGTGGCAGCATCCTCAAACCCTTCCAATGTTGCAGGTAGAAACCTCCCTACATTTGAGGTCATGATCTCCCAAGAGTGTGAGATCAGAGCAGATGGCTCAATTAATGACAATTAACCCAAAAAGACCTAGGCAATCTTAATAAAAATACCCATTGAAGAGAGTAGAGGCTGCTCATTTTCCAAGAAGAGAACCATTTAGGTGAATGTAATTTAGAGGATTTCATTTGGAAGGGAGTTTGTGGAATGTGTTTTGAGGGGTAAACTATAGAAAGTCATCTAGTACAGCTTTTCAACTGAAGGATCTTACTGCTAAGTGCAGAGTTAGTACTGAGTCATTAGACTAGTATCTTGTTGCATGCTCCACTAGTTCTCAGCCAAGGAGACTAGAAACAAGCTCAGGGGTCTTAAGAAGTCATTATCTGAGCGCTATCTAGGAGTACGTAGGGAGGAACAACCTCCCAACGTTGTTGTTGTCTAGCTTAAACAGGTTCTATAGTCTTTTATTTACTATGTTAAAATTTTATATCTGAGAATGAATGATTAATGAATGATTTACATGTTTTGTAGTGAACTGTTAAAGCTTGTAATCTTTTAGTTATTTGAATATTGCATCTGTATTGGATGAAATAATCCTAACCTGTGTTTTTCCCCATATTGAATGGGACAAACCTTACTCTAGCACACACGGTATAATTTAACTAGATGAAAGATATGATAGAAATCTGATTTGAATAAAGTTATTATGTATTTCAGAATGTTGGAATCTTTTCTTTCTATAGATAGTTTCTTTCAGAAAAGAATATTAATCTACCTAGTTAGGTTTATTGTTAAAACTAGAGTGTGTATTAAGAATGCTAGAAAAAGAAATAGTAATATTATTTTTTTAACTAATACAAATGTATTATATTCAAGAGTTGTTCAAGTAGGTAAGTTATTTCTTTTATACAGTACTTTCTTCTGTAAACTTCACTACTATCTTGAAACAAGGAAGATAGAAACAACTAAGATGTAATTCCTATCTTTTTATGTTAAGCAAAGAATTAAGTATGGTTCTATTAGTTTATTTCTTTTACTGAGAATAATAATCAACTTAACCCACAACTATTCGAAACCTAGATAGAGTTTAGTAACATATATATTTCTAAAGACAAATTAATCTAAAGATAAAGAGTATCTTAACAAAGAACTATATAGCTCCAATAGTAATTTATTTATATAATTAAAATAACTAAGATATGAGAGTAATCTAAGTTTAAATTAATAACTATTATAACAAGAAATGGTTTTGTAAACAAATTATACATGTAAAGGAAAATGACAAGGTCCTAATCCTTATTTCATTTCTTAGTAAGCTAATAGAAGTAATACTACTCAATGAACTAAACTAATACAGATTAGTCATAGTCTTTATTAAATAAGTGTATGCACAAATACAAGATTAAGTATTTATATTATATACATATAATAGTATTACATAAATAATATTGTTTATAAATTAACAATTCTTTAAACAAAGTTAAGGAATCTTAAAGTAAGAACGAGAGTTTAATTCATTAAACCCTAACCTGAAAATCCTTGAGTACTGAAATGGTTTAAAATTCTTTTAATAGTAATCTAATCTATTTATTAACAATACATAAAATATATTTTTACTGGTTAAATAGGGTTAAAACCATAGCTCGTAATTCTGAGTTGAAATTACTGAGTTTTCTTTAAAATATACAAAACCATTATAGTAGTAACCCAAGATAACCAATAAAATTATTTCTTTTTTTATAACCATTAAAAGAACAGTTTAAATTCATTTACACAGAGATAAAATACAAAAACATAAAGGAAAACAAATTTAACTTACAGACAGACTGTCTTAAGGTATTTACATTATAATAATGAGCCCGAAGGCCGAATGTAAGTCAAAACTTTACCAAAGTACAAAAAGAAACTCAACAAAAAGTTGAATACCCATATCTTGTTATGAAGTATGGACAATATTAACATAATATTAAAAACATTTAAGTTCAACCCTAATACGAGAGGAGAGCTTCACAAGCTACAACTTCAAGGCAAAGTCACCTTGCAACAAGCAAGGGTTTTAACCAAAACAAAAACTATAAAAACAAAGGACAACAACCCAATACTGGGTGTAACACGACTGATACTTTTTCCAACTGCAAGAGTCTATACAAGCAGGGGAAACCATATTCGAAACCAGAGGTTACTGTGAACGATTCATGGAGCCATTTATACAGCATGACGATCAACTTTGGAGACGAGCCAACCTGCATTATAAAGAACCAAAGTTATTTAAAAATCAGAAACCCTTATGCAGAATAGAATAATAAATAACAATAGATCTTAATTATTATTTTTACTCACCTTAACTGGAAGTGAAAGTGATGGAGCCCCGAAGGAACAGTAACACCACAACCAACACTAAAAAGAGACAAACCCTCATTCTTTTTGAGGATGGAGACGACGAGACTCTAGTGTTTTTCACAACTATCAGTAGAGGTGTGGGTAAGCCTAAGTAAAGGCTGCAAAGAAGTCAATAAACATGGAGTCGGACTGTTACCAGCATACAAGTAGGAAAAATAAAACCCTACGATGAAGGAGATTTGCAATCACACACAGTAAGCTCAAGCTTTCACCAATGACAGACTATGGTAGAAGGACAGAAAAAGAAGACATAGGCAGACCGTAAAGCCATGTGCAAGGAGGGCCGTGAACTCTGACCAAAAGAAAGAAATTGCAGTGAAGGCGAAAAATAGAACCCAATTCAAGGGAGTAAGACATGACAAACACCAGCGAGGGAGCCTCTGCAACTACTTTCGACTCACGACCACCATGGGAGCTTGCAGAGCAGCCCACAAGGCCAACGCAAATGTTAGAACTTGAATAAGCCAAGGGTTATGGTTGACAGCTATTTATGCAACCAGTGCATGGCCAAGAAACTTACACGTGGTTGCAAGATTATAATCATGCACCGGATCAACTTTCCATAGTCACCTGCATTTCATAATAATCATTTAATCACCCAATGATTTCATCAAATATCATATGATCTCTATAGTTTGCATGGGATTCACATATTATGATAATTGTTTAATGTTATTATTTAGCACATCATTGGCATAGGTTTGCAACGTTATTATAATGTTGACTTATTACATAACATAATCCTTTAGTCTCATAACCCAAAAGAAATACCTTATATAATTTATCAATAACCAATGTTATGAGATATCGCTAGTAAAACCTAGTGAGGATTATGTTTGTTTTTACATAGTAAGTTATACTAATGAGTATCATGGGGAGACGTTGCAAAGTTATTTTAACTTTATCGTTAGTTATATGCATAGTATATATGTGAGTATTAACCATTTTTGAATAGTTACAAACCATCAAAGCTTATAGTAATATCATCACTGTGAAATAGGGTATAATAACTACGTTGTTACCTATAGTATTTTACGATAAATCATAAAATCATTGACTTATAAACAGTCAAGTTAATGGTGTAAGAATAACTATCTTTTAGTTCCAGTTCTTTTCATGGTGGTGTAAATGATTACACAGCTTTCAACTTGTGTAATTTGCATAGTGTCGTTGGGTAGGATCATAAATATTATGCAAATGTAACACTAATAAAACCTTTTTATTTCGATAAACAAATAGTTTATGTACATTTTGACATCTTAGAAACTAGGAAAGTTTTAATAGCAAACTATGTAATGGCAAAGTGAAATGCAAGAACATTTTCCTATGAACTCTTTTACTTGATACAGATCCATGAGATCTTATCTTAGAAGTTGTGGCAGCTTCTCATTACTTGAAGTATAGTTTTACATTCTTACCAAATGACTAAGGTTAACTTAAGATGAAAATATTGGCTCGATAAGAAGAACACCAACCCTCGAAGTTGTTCTTAGATAGAACCTAATACAAAAAATGTAATAAATAATTGCTAGGGTATGCATTTTGAAAATAAAGAATATCAAGCAGGTAAAATAAACTACTCAAAACCAAATGATGTAGTATGATCGCTACATACTCTACAAGAAGAAATACAATCATTTGAACTTTGTTTACAACAACAATAGAGGAAAACAAACTGTGTTACCTTACAGAAGTAGGTTGGATTACAGCAGCTTATAATCTAATCTTATTAATTGCAAATAGAAATATTGCAGGATGCTTTATGAATTTAAAGATGATACTTGGTCATTTATACCTGTAAACTTGTAATAACAAATAACCCATATGTGTTAGCATAAATGGTAAGTAAGCCTGGAATTCAAAGTTAGATTCCATCTAGTGTCATAAATAGAACTCATCAGTAAACCAAATATAGAATTAATGTGGAAGTTAAACTTAAGATTGTTTTAATAAGAAACTGTTGAGTTAACATAATTGATTTTATGCAAATTTAATCTATTAACTGTTTCTCTTTTCGGTAACCATTAACTGTTAATAAACTGCAGTCTCAGCATTTTTATGTTATTTCAAAATTTTAAATTTTTGTGAAAATTTGGGGTTTTGACATTGTTGTTCTTGTGGGAATTACTTTCGGAGTTTAATTTCTCTTTGCAAATTGATTTGGGGATGAGTTTAAGTGATCACTTATTGAGTCACTAAAGTTGGCTTTTATTTGTTTGCAAATGCATATACTGTGTTTGTTGTTGATATTTTCCATGAAAGTACCTTTTGGACCTTCTCTGTAGAAGAATGTGTTAGAATAATCAACCCATAGTTTACTACCTTAGACATTAATTTAATTATTTTTGTCTTATTTGCCTAGTTCATGTGTCCCACCTTATGCAAGTTGTCAATTACCTATGCATAGTGGTCCAACTTGCCTAATTTGACCCATGTAGCACTTGGGAAACCTCAAGGAATCAATTTTGCTTTATTCCTGGTCTCCTAGGCACCCTTCTGTTTTTTCTGCTTTATTGCCTTCTTTTTCAGGGTTTTAAGGCAATAGGGAAAGTTTGACTAGGTGAGGTGAACTGGTTTTTTGTCCTCTTCATCCTCCACTCTTTTCTCCTTGCAAAAGCATGTATGAGTTGTCATTCCATCACTCTTTATCTTTCGTAATCCATTTTTCTAATTCGTGAGCTCCATGACATATTTGGGATCATCTTTTTACACCTATGGGGGATTTGGTTAATTTTAGTAAGCCTGCTTTATGTTAGATTCAAATTGTTCCTCATGCATTCGAATCCTTGATGTATTTTATTTATACAAAAACCTATTATTTTACAGGGTTGGATATTGTACACTGAGTTAATACAGTTTAGTGTTCAGCTCCAATTTTAGTCTCTTTTGTGAGTGATTTTGCATGATCAATTCTTAATTGTTGTGAGTAAAAATAATCTATCACTGGGTTCAATTTCCACATGATATCAGAGCCATTGTAGATATATTTCTCTCCTTCAAATTTTTTTTGCAGTTTCAACATCAGTGACTGGGAGCCTTCTACTGACAGCCGGGACAGATTTTCAAAGCTATGGATCAATCACAGAAAGCTATCTTGACTCCCTTCAATTTCTTTGAATGGAAAGTAGAGATGGAGATATTTTTGAGAGAGAAAGGCCTCTACAGAGTGACTATGGCAACAGAAGCAGAGCCCAATGCAGCTGTAGAGAAGATAAAATGGCACAACAGGAGGGATGAGGCCTATGGTCTCCTGTGTTTGAGTATTTCCGGAGACTTCCTTTTTCATCTTGATGGATTGACATCACCGAATGAAGTATGGGAGAATATTTCTGATATTTTTGGAAATACAGATGAGATGAGGGGACATCAAATCGAAAATGAGCTGATTTCTCTGAGTCCAAATAGCTTTGAATCCCTGCAGCTATATTTCTCCAAGTTCAAAGCACTTGTTTTGTAGCTGAAATAGTGTGGGATCAAAAAGAAGGATGATCAGCTCATCCTGGCCATTCTCTAGAAGCTAGGCCCTAACTATTCAGTGTTTGTTTCGACCTTCTATGCCACAAAACTGACAGCTCGAACCTAGAAGATGCCTAGCCTTGCAGATTTCATGGAATCTCTCACACGAGAACATGATAAGATGGTGATGATGGGAACCATAAAACCATCCAAAGATCAAGCTCTGATTGCTGGAGATTTGAAGGTGGATTCAAAAAGCAAAAGGAAAGCTAAAAATCCACCTGAGCAAAAGAGAGACCAGAAACAGTCTCTGGAGGACCCACAAGGTTCCAAGAAGAACTACCAGAAGAAGAAAAACAAAGGTGAAATGAGCAAGTGCGCATACTGCAATAAGGGAAATCACACTGAAAGCTCTTGTATGAAGAAGCAAATAGACATGTTGACCCAACTCCTGGAGAAGAATGGCATCTCCCTTCCAGATAGCTCAAAGAAGAGAGAAGGAGGATCAAGTTCAGATGACAGAGACAGATTTCATGCATTGGTTGCTGGCACATCAAGCTCACCCAGTTTTATCATTGATTCTGGAGCTTCAAGACACATGGTTTCGACCAAGGAGGCCTTCTCCTCACTTCACATGTCAAAAGGACCACCTATAGTACTGGGAGATGACTCTCTCACTGAAAGTTTGGGCAAACGAAGGATTGATCTTGATCATGGTCAGTTCAGCAATGTGTTGAATGTGCTTGGTCTTGCCTCCAACCTCTTATCAGTGTACCGGATGACTCAAACTGGGTCTCCTAAGAAAGTCATATTCTCCCCTGATGAAGTTGAGATCACAGATATCTCAAGTGGTAGAGTCATTGCAAAAGGAGTTGCGAATCATGCTCAAAAGGTATACATGTTCTCACACTTCCTACCTTACTCAAACCCCTCTTCTCTTCTGATTCATGCTAATGAGGATAGAAAGCTTTGGCATGAAAGATTTGGCCACCTAAACTAGAAATATCTTTCTGATCTTAGTGAAAAAGAGATGGTCATAGGGTTGCCAAAGATAAAATTTTCCAAAGGAGTCTGCCAAGGTTGTATCCTAGGAAAACACCCAGAGCATAAATTTGAGAGAGCTACTCATGAGAGAACCTCTGCACCTCTCGAGTTGATCCACAGTGATGTTGCTGGCCCGTTTCCTCATATTTCCATGAGTCAGGCCAAATATGCATTGAATTTCATTGAGGAATTTTTCAGGTATTGCTGGGTTTACTTCCTAAAACACAAGTCTGAAGTTTTTGCCCTATTCAAATTCTTTAAGGCTTTGGTTGAGAACCAGTCTGGGAGGAAACTCAAGGTCCTCAGATCTGACAATGGTGGTGAGTATGTCAAGTCTGAGTTTATTAACTATTGTGCAGATGCAGGTATTCAGATGCAGCATTCTATCCCTTACATACCACAGCAAAATGGTGTTGTTGAGAGGAAGAACAGATCATTGAAGGAGATGGCAACATGCATGATGGAGGCCAAAACATTGCCACCAAAGTACTGGGCCGAAGCTATCAACTGTGCAATCTATATTTAGAATAGGGTTCCTAATAAACATCTTTATGGTATGACTCCCTTCGAAGCATGGAGTGGGCACAAGCCAGATGTGACCCATATCAGGATTTTTGGCTCAAAGGCTTGAGCTAGAATTCCAACAGAGAAGAGGAAGGCTTTGCAGCCCCAAATCCAAGAGTGTCTTTTTGTTGGATACTCTGAATATTCAAAAGGTTACAAACTGATAAATTTGAGCACAAACAAATCCTTCATCGAAAGGTATGTTCAGTTTGAAGAAGAACCCCTTGCAGCAGTGGAAGTTGGAGAAGCCTCTTCTCCACCTGAACCTCAGGAAGTAAGTAAAGAGTTTGTTGAACATACTGATTCTGATTTGTCTGATGGAGATGATTTTATTATAGACCCTAACATCCCTACAAGGCCAAAATGGGCAGCCAAGACACTACATGCAGCAGGAGAGCTAGCTGGGCATCCCAATGACCCAAGGAGGACTAGATCTCAATTTGAGAGTGGTCTGTGCATGAAGGATCCTATGTTTTCTGAAAAATGCTATTTGATGGTGGAGTCTGATCCTCAAACATATGAATAAGCAGCAGGAGATCCAAGATGGTAAACAGCCATGAAGGAGGAGTTTAGCTCACTCCAGAAGAGCAACACATGGGAGCTAGTGGATCTTCCCTCGGGGAGAAAGTTAGTCCAGTGTAAGTGGGTCTATAAAACCAAATTTTCTGTTGATGGTTCACCACTAAAGTACAAGGCCAGATTGGTAGCCAAGGGCTACTCACAGGTTCATGGCATAGATTACAATGAGACCTTTTCCCCAGTGGCAAAGATGGATTCCATCAGCCTAGCCTTAGCCATTGCAGCCTCAAGGAAATGGGAGGTACATCACATGGATGTAAAATGTGCCTTCCTAAATGGAGCTCTCACTGAAGATATATATATGCAGCAGCCTCAAGTTTTTGCACTACATCAGAGAGCTTGTGCATGATGGCACCATTCACCTACTCTTTTGTTCATCTTCAGAACAAGTAGCTGATATCTTCACCAAAGAATTTTGTGAGAAGACCTTCAGTAATGTCAAATCACTGCTGGGAATTGCTGATCATGCTGTGAAGCATGAGTGTAGACAAGATTTCCAATTTTTTTTTACAGTCCATGTTTAAGGGAGGATTTTCCCAAGTTGGTTTTGCCTCTTTCCTTGTTTAAATGGACATGCGGTATGTAAAGGGTGACTAAGCCTTGTTGCTAGGCCCTATAATTTTCTGATATATTACTCATAAGTCAGGATTAAGGGGGGGTGTTAGAATAATCAACCCATAGTTTACTACCTTAGACATTAATTTAATTATTTTTGTCTTATTTGCCTAGTTCATGTGTCCCACCTTATGCAAGTAGTCAATTACCTATCCATAGTGCTCCAACTTGCCTAATTTGACCCATGTAGCACTTGGGAAAACTCAAGGAATCAATTCTTATTTATTCCTGGTCTCCTAGGCGCCCTTCTGCTTTTTCTGCTTTATTGCCTGCTTTTTCAGTGTTTTAAGGCAATAGGAAAAGTTTGACTAGGTGAGGTGAACTAGTTTTTTGTCCTCTTCATCCTCCACTCTTTTCTCCTTGCAAAAGCATGTATGAGTTTTCATTCCATCACTCTTTAGCTTCCCTAATCCATTTTTCTAATTCGTGCGCTCCATGACAGATTTGGGATCAGCTTTTTACACCTATGGGGGATTTGCTTAATTTTAGTAATCCTGCTTTATGCTAGATTCGAATTGTTCCTCATGTATTCAAATCCCTGATTTATTTTATTTATACAGCAACCTATTATTTTACAGGGTTGGCTATTGTACACTGATTTAATACAGTTTAGTGTTCAGCTCCAATTTCAGTCTCTTTTGTGAGTGATTTTGCATGATCAATTCTTAATTGTTGTGAGTAAAATTAATCTATCACTGGGTTCAATTTCCACAGAATGATCATCATTCCTATTTGTGATGGTTGAAAAAGTTACACTATTCAAAATTTGATGCTTTTGGAGTTGGTTGTTGCAACATATTCAAATATTTGTTCATCAAAAGGGAACCCCCCTACAGAGTTTCTTCAGATTTTTTGTACTGATTATGTACGGATGCGACTTTTTGATTTTCAGAACTTATAAATTAAAACAGAGCATCATTTTTCTGAACAAAATGGTGACCAAATTTTATAGGGTCCTATTCTTCCTCTTCCATTATTACTTTCTCTACAGTTGAAGCAAATGCATTTAGGGTCTATTGGTGAGTCTCCAACATTGGAGTGTGAAAAAATAAAGGATCAGTGTCGATTCATGTTGAATACACTTGAGAATCTTAATAAATCTGATTTGATTTCTCAAGTTTATGGCTCTACCATTGTCTCTCTTGCCGACGACAGAGATATCTAGTCTTGCAAGAAACATTTGAAGGAAGACAAGTATTTGCATCTCCATGAGGTTGGGTGAAAAATGATTGTGAATAGATTTATTAATGCTAAAGAGGTTGGGTGCAAAATGATTGTTGATAGAAAAATACATGATAAGTTTTTTGGCAGTGCATGATGCAATTTCCAATCTGAAAATGAAGTAACAAGGCCAATGATGTCTGAGTTAGATCATAGCATCTGCTGCATAGATATGGGAGCACACCTCCTTTAAAATACCATCATAAGGACTGTAACATTGCTTTCTTACAGACTGAGAAACACACCTCAATTTTTATATCTACTGGTTATGAACCTCCTCAGTAATGATTGTGTGCCGCGAAAATATGGTTTTTAGTATGGTACTCGAAGTAGAAATTTGCATGTCCTTTGGGCCTTAGTCACCTTCTTCCAAGTTTGGAACTCTTCATATATAAACTGGTTACATATCCTTATATCAAGGGTAAATTATAACCACTTCTTATTCTTAGGAAACACTCTAGGTGGAAAAAAATCATGGATAATGTTTTATGTAATATTCATTACCATGTTGGTAAACTCGGTATAATTGGTGTTGTTAGGTATTCTTAGAATTCAATTACTCGAATTATGTATTGGAACTGGGATACAATTTTCATATGTCATTTTCAACTTCAGACACTTGTAGTGCTCAAAGTTCCGATATAAAAACATGTGAAAAATATAGGAGGGATATCTAAACATCCTAGTGAATGTAAACTCTTTTATTTGTTCACGGATTATTTGGATTAAGAAAATATAGAGATCAAGAAGCTAGTGAAGGTGATCTTAAGAGGGTAATTTTATCACACTAATGTTGCTTGCAGATATACCTATAGGATACTATGACTGTCAAGTAATTTTTTTTATTGTTTTGAAATTTGGTGTATAATATTATGCCAATCCCTAAGAAATCAGATACTTGGATCTGGTTATCTCATGGTTTAAGTTTCTGGAAAATGTATAATAGTCAACTTATCTAAGTATCCAACAATTAGAAATACCAAGTCCATCATTCCAAATTATCCAAGATTCACAAGCAGGACACAAACTGGTCTACCCATCAGTCCATTTCTTCTTGCTTTACCTATGGAAGTAAGTATCATGGTTATACTTTTCCTCACTTCATGGGACCTATCTAATTCAAAGAGGCTTGTAACAAGGGTTTTATCCATATCATTACAATAATGAAAGGGGTTGAGTGTGTGGTTTCAACATGTATTATTATAGGATTTCTGTTTTTTCTATGATCCACTCACCCAATACTTCAACCAATATCATATAGCCACATAGACGAGAAGCATACATTCTATAGATTACAGCAACCTACCCTGTAGATTCCCAAATCAGGTGCAGAACAGGTGGTTGAATCGTAAGATTATTTCAATGCGTCCACATTAATAGTTTTGTGAAAGTCAAATCAAAATCATAAGTGTTGTAGTTGATAGATTCAAATTCAAGGCACAAGATTAAAGGAAAAATTACAGAGTATGTCAACAAAATTTGTTGAACTCTAGTTCACCATTTTGTAGGTTGTTCACATTTCTAATAATAACATAATGTAAAGATGATTAGCAAGGCCAACAACAATAATGCATAATAAGTTTTCCAAATATAATCCATTACAAATACGATCTGGTCAAATTTCTATTACAGCTAGAAAGAAAAGTAGATCAATGTATGTTCAATTATCTGTGCATAACCTTTCTACTCATTTTCCTTGAACATAATCCACACATTCCAGAGATCATAAATTGAAATTATTCCTCATACAGAACAGTTTTTAGAATAAGAAAAAGAAAAATAAACTTATTTTCTTTTTCTTTTTCTTTAATAAAAAAATGTTCCAATGCAGTTGACTATGGGGAGTTTGATTTCCTCCCAAATTTAGGTTGTTCTGCTATAGAATACCACCTCCATACTGGGATATGAGGCGTTTGATTTCCCCCCAAATTTAGGTTGTTCTGCTATAGAATTCCATCTCCATACTGGGCTATGAGGCTTTCCGTGAGGAAAAAGTGTCAAATTTTCAAGCTACTAAAGCCCCCAAAACATCAACTAATAGGTTATCATTGGATGTTATTCTATCTTTCAACTATCACAATTCTTGGCACTCTTTATCTTGCTCTAAGGTATGGGTTATGTTTCTATTGTATTTAGGATGAGCTTTTGTGTTCTTGAGCTCTATTTTTCTATATTTAGGATGAGCTTTTGTGTTCTTGAACTCTATTTAGGATAATTTTCCCATAGGTTGGAGTGACTTGGAACCCTTCTACATATTTAGGGGCATTTAGAAATTCCATGGCACCCTCTCTTTGCACACATGTTGAGGCTACTTTATACTGGAAGGAGGAATACTAATGTTGTTTAGGGAAGCCTTTTAATGATTAGATGTGAACCCTTCATCACATTGAAGGGTAATAAGATGGCATGGTGGCACATATTCCCACTAACTAATATAGAGAACACCCTATGCAAATAGGGGGGTAAGAGGAGGAAACCCTAGGAAAAATTTTCTAGCCTGTCACCCTAGGGATGCCTATTGTTTGGTACTAGGTTTGAACTTTCAACTAGGATCCAAGGTGCATAAGAATCAATTTCCCTTGGATGACCTCCTAGTTATTTCCATCTTTAGATCATAGGATCTTGTTTACATGTTCTTTGTATTTATTCCCTGACCGGATTTCATCATTCACCAATCCAGGTACTCCTTGCATCATGAATTGATGTTGACAATCAATAAATTCCATGGTTAGTTTTTTATGGCAAGTAACTGGAATCATTTTGTTGTTATAGCAAACAACACTTACGCATAGATTAAAGTGTTGAAGTGATTGCATATAGTATAAAATGGCATTTGGTTAAGAATTTGAACATGACAAGAATTTTGTAACACACTTGCATAATTATTAGGAGATTGAGGATGTGATTAGATGGAGAACTACAGAAGGAGCTTTGTGGCCATGTCTAGCATGTGTATCACTCATGTGAGGATGCTCTTTCAATCAACAATTTGCATAGTTTTTCATTTCATGATTTATAAGGCAGAGTAACTAGTAGTCAGACAACCTATCTTCAAGGACCATCACACATTAATTGGCAGGAAATTGATATATGAGGAAACAAATATGGTAAGGACTAGAAAGTGTGTTTTCTTCTTTTCTAAATCATTATTCCTTTCATTAGAAGTGTGTTTTATTCTTTTCTAAATCATTATTCCTGTGATGTTTTAAAAAAATGTTAGTTATTCCCTTTTACACAAATTAATAGAAATTTGTAGATTACTTAGTAAAACGTGTACTCGTTTTTAATTTCATTTATCATCGTAGGGCGCCTCTTGTACCATAAAACTAAGAACTAGCTAGACTTAAAGTTTAGATGATTTTTATTGCTCTTTATGCTCAAAGACTAGAGTTGGGTTTTCTTGGTACTTCTACTTTCAATCTCAACCTAGAATTTGCTACAGCCTTCTGGTCATTGCTTTTCAATGGCTGCAATATGACTTTTGGCCACTATTTGTGCTCAAAACTACCTAGATTTGAGTACTAGGGCATTTTTGATGGTAGAATTAAACCCAGAACCAAAGATGAAGAGTGTTTACCTCATGAATGATTCCCAAAATTGCTACAGGTCTCTTTTCAATGTTTTCATGCCTAGAAAGCGCCTAGAATTAGGGTTTTAAGACTGCTTGGTGCTGTTATTCATACCCAGATTTTAAAGTAAATATGATAGGCTCGATCTCTACATTGTATGACTGGCTCAAAAAATTAAATAAGAAACAAAGTGATTTTCTATATGAATTCTTTGAGTTGAATAACAGTGAAAATAGAATCTATTAGCTTGTTTTAATCTGATGGAAGAGTAAGTCATCTATGTAAATATTTATCTTCCATTGAATTGAATTTGAGTTTAGCAATCAAAATCCAGATAATCAATGGGAATCTATAAACATGAGAATTGTGTGCACAGATGCTGAAGGGATTATAAGCATAGAATCTATGTTGCGTGTAGTGATTGATATTATGCTCGACATTGTTACTCTAATTTCTATATATTGTTAGCTTTATATAACAAAGAAAATATGAAGGAAAAGTGTTCTATCTAATGTGTTTTGATGAAGATAGAGCAGCTTAGTTTCCTTTTCAAAAGATAGGTTATGCTAAATACATAGATTCATTTAGTGGATCTTTAAAAAGCTAGGCATTTTGGCTAAATATACAAAGGATAATTCGCAAGTTGTGTTAGGATATTTAGACACTTAGGAGTTAGTTAAGATCAACTTGTGTAATATATCCGTTAGGTAAAAGTGTGTTTCTTTAGTATGCATTAGTATGCATTTGTAAATATTCTAATCCGACGGTCACGATATGTTCTTGACATAGAGTGATCCGACGGTTCAACTTCTCTTAGATCATACCTACCATTGATCCGTGGCTTAACACCCGATTGGTCTATGATCTCTATTTAAAGAGCATAGAGGGTCCTTGGCTAGTTGATCGATTATGAGAAGCTCATGTAACTTTCTTTCTTTTGCATAATAAATTGCTCCGAAGTAGCTATTTGGCCGGGGTCGTGGACTGTTTCCCTCTCGAGGGTTTTAACCACATGACAAACATTGGTGTATTGATCTGTGATCTATTTGTGTGAAGCGGCTATTCTTGGTGTTCGGTCCTTTGGGAGTACCCTGTGTACCCTAACATGGTATCAAAGCTTTTATGAAGCGCCGCTTTCGGTTTTGATCAAGATCTGGAACCGGTGTTGTCGAAACATTTTTAAGGGTTTCTGGTTCTGGAATTTGTGTGCATTTGTGGCCTATGGGAGCTGTTCCATTGCTTCCGGAGCACCGTTTCCATTTGGAAACAGTTTTCGTTTCACCGAAAACCGTTTCCGTTTGCTCCAGAAACACCCATTTCGGCAAATCTGAAGGTATAATGTTACAGTGACGGTTTTGTTTTTTTTTAAATCTCTCATACATTTATCAGTTTATTATTAGATCTCTTTTGTTTTAGTCTCGGACTGTTTCCTTCCCTGGCTGCGTATGCTCTTTGTCGTGCACCTTGCGCGATCGCGGCGAATCAGAAACAGTGATGGAAAGTTTTTTTCTTGTCTTCTCGGCTACGTATGCTCTTTGCCGTGCATCTTGTGCGATCACGACAAATCAGAAACATCGAGAAAAATTGAAAACGTAGACTTTCTGGGTAAGCTAACCAAGATCTAACCCCATTGTGTGGAAAAGTTTTTTTGTTTTTGTTTTTCGTTTTTTTTTGTGATTTGCAGGAAAAGAAAGCAAGCACGGAAAACGAGAGAGAAGAGTAAAAAGAAAAAAAGAAAAAAAAAAAAAGCCCCCTTCCTCTTTCCATAGTTTTACATACTTTATTGTAAAAGTGATTGTCAAAGGTTGATCTTGGGAAGAGGGGGCTTCTTTTTGTTGGTCAAGTTAAAATCTGCCACGTCATTATTGGGGACATCTTCAACATTTCCTTTGATCCAGCATAACTTCATCATTCAGAATCCGTTTTAAGTGCTGTTTTTTTTAAAACCGCATATTTTTTCGAGCTCTTTGCATCTAAACAGTTAGTTTCTGTTCTTTCAGCCATTATTTTACATCATGGCCGCCCCTTGTGATATCATACTTACAAGTTCTAACTATTTCTCATGGAAATCTCGTATGGGGGATGTTCTGCGAAGTAGGGGACTTTTCAGGATA
>LPNX010791612.1:445085-482340 GCA_001517045.1 Pseudotsuga menziesii
AACAAGTTGTACAACTTGGGCTTAGAATTCATTGATATATTATTCATTTCTTTGTTGATGTGATGTCAATGCTTGTTATTTCAAGTTGGTGAATAATAAATTATAGAAACTGTGTTAAAAATGGGGCATTATATACCTATTCAGTACACACCATTGGAGACATTTGTCATCATATAAGGTCATGATCCTTTATGTTACATAGAACAAAGTCTACATATGTGTATGTCATGACTGTTGGGATTTTACGGCATGATGTATGTCATGCTTGTTTGAATTTTGTGGATTGTTTGCCAAAATAATAATGTGGAGCATAATCTTGGATTCTATTAGTTTATTGGTTTGTCAAGATTTAGGTCCCCACATGTCCGCTAGACCATTAAGGGACGAGATAACAAATGAAGTCCCCACTTGCCCTGAATCTAGTCAGTGGAGTTGTGTTTCATTGACACCTTCTAGTTGTATTAGTATTATACCTCCTTCAAGGAAAGAGTCAATGAAAGAGTCAATTAAAAGTCATTGAAAGATTCGATGTAAACACTCATTGTAAGTCGGGTCAATATAAATTGATAATGTTCCATTGTATTATTTTTATATCATTTTTCTCATGCAGGCTTCACTTCTGGTTTCTATATCGATTTGGAATTTCAATTTTGGAATATTAAGTAAGATGTCAAACATGGATTGTGGAAAGAAAAATAAAACATCAAAACAAAAGGATGTAATATCATATTTTCAAAAACCTCAGTCCAATAATCCACATCCTATTCATGCTTCAAGCTCTCTTGAGCAAGGTATTGGTGAGAGAGATGTCTACACTTTTGAGAATGCATCTGCAACCTAGACAATGGATGGTAGAATACATTCCTCTAATGATCAAAGTGAGACAAATGCATTTCCATATGAAATTGGTAGTTCAAATGTTGAAGATTTTTCATTGCAAGGTGACATAGTGCATTAACGGAAAAGGAAAAAGGGCCAATGGGACGCAGGGAGAAACTTCAAAGTTGATTCGGTCTCATGATACCCATGTATTGAACCAATACCTACAACAAATGAGAATGAGACCTCACAAGAATTTAAATTCATTTCATGTAGTTGGAAACTTGGAAAGGTAGTGAAATTATAGATGAAGCTAGACACAATCGAGAAGCAGGTTGGGAAGGTGTATGATAAGAAAACTGCAAATGATGAGAATAAATCTACTGCCATATGGAAATAGGTAAGCGAATGTCGATATCTCCAATTTGAAGTGGAATATAATTAATTCTTACTAAATAAGAAAAAACTCGAGGAAAGTGGAGGAACCATCAAATCTCAATTTGGAAAGATGATGGAAACACATTTCTTATCAAAGACAATACAATTAAGCACTGTATTTCACCTCCTATCTAATGGTGATCCTATGACAGATTATCCAAAAATGACGAAATATATATCTTTTTTTCAAGTGCCAAATTTTCCATCTTCTCATTGGTCTTTATCGAGTGGTTGGTAATGGGAAAATTATCTAGCTCAAGTAGAAAATGACGATATGAAAGATAAGATTGCAAATGCTACATTTTTGTCACTGTCTTTGGATGAAGTTACGGCTATTGATAATACTTCATGGATTTGCATGAGCATTTATATGGCCAATGACCATATCAGGCATTCCTATCTAGTTGGAATTCATAAAATGACCAAAAGTTCTATAGCAGAAAATATTTATGAACTTGTTATTGATAGTTTGAAGGAAATTGGTGGTATGGATCATTCCATGATTGCAAAAAAGCTGGTATGTGTTGGAGAAGATGGAGAATCAGTAATGCAAGGAAAAAGGAATGGCCTTTGTGCTAGAATGAAACTCCCGACTTCACTGTATATGCTCAGTATTCATTGTATAGCTCACAGGATGAATCTTGCATTTAAAATAGTAAGCAACTTTTCATTGGTTTCAAAGGTAGAATATCTTGTACGTGAGGTTCATGCATACTTTTGTCAGAGTCCCAAATGATTTTTAGAGTTTAAATTTTTTTCTGATGGTGTTACAAATGGAAAAAAAATATTAAAATATGTTGATACAAGATGTATATCATTGAAGGGACCAGCTAAAAGACTATTCAATGAATATGCATCCTTGGTAGGGGTGATGTATGAACATCGCACAAGTGTAGAAAAAACTCAAACTCTTCTATTTCTACTAACTGATATAGAGACATTATTAACATTCAATGGAATTCTTCCTATGCTTCATGAAATGAATAACCTCATGAAAATGGCTTAGAGTTGCATGATGTATATTGTTGAATACACAAGAGCAAGAAAATTAACATGTCTTGCATTGGATAATTTGTATATTATGGAAGATTCTTCTACAGATTTAGCGTTTACAAATTGGAGGAAGATTATCAATATAGAAAATGATGTTTTTTTTTAAATTTTGATGAAAAAGCGATGCTATGTATGGAAGTTCATGGGCATATGGTTCCCTTTTATTATAATGAAAAGATAGGAAGATCCACCACATAGTGCTCTGTCTCAAGAGAACGATTTCATGATGTTGTAATTTCAGTGAGAGACAACTTGAAAGAAATTACAAAATCAATAGCATCAAAGATAATAGAATAGTTTCCCCGAGATGAATTGTTGGAGGCCATGTCTATCGTATACCCTCAATATTGGGACCATATTCAAAATGAAATTTTTTTAGAAGCTGACTTTCTAAAGAAAATCAATATTTTGCAGAGCCATTTTTGTCGAGAGGCTGAGATATAAGGAGAACATATTCAAGGTATTTTAGATAAAGAAAAAATGGCTGATCAATCTCAATGCTTTGGTAAAACAATCTGGGACCAATTTTATCCATCAGATAGTAAAGAATAGGGTGCAATTACAAGATTATGGACTAAGCTCAGTGGTAGCGAAGTGCTACGGGAAAGAATGTCAGAATATTTCAAATTAGCAAATTTATGTCAAACCATGATTTTGGGATCAGTGGAGGATGAGAGAATGTTTAGTGCACTGACATTCTTGAATTCAAAGTTGAGAAACAAGCTTGATAAAAATGTGGATACATGCTTAAGATTATATCTAACAAAGTATGAGGTTGAAAATTTTCCATATGAAAGAGCATTATCTCTTTGGCGATCAGATCGTGAAAGAAGGGGAGAAAACAAGATAACAAATATCTCTAATGAACTTGATGTGGAAAATGAGGACCAGAGCCAGAATGTCGAAAATGTCGAAAGTGAGGACCAGGGCCAAAATGTGAGTTGGAAATTGGATTTCACCTAAGATTGTATATGATTTAATACACATTAATAACTCTTGAGTCTTATTTTTGTCTACATGTTCCATGTACCCTTGCTGGTGATCACTATATGTGAATTTGAGGTCGTGTTTTAGGTAAAAATAGATTCTACATTGTGCTTTTTTGTTGTAACATTGATTATTTGAGCTACATTACCTTCATGCATCTTATTTTAATATTGATGTTTTGATATTTACCTCTTACATTGTCTATTTCTTGTATGTGACATGAAGTGACAATGGAATTTGAGAAAGCTAGGCCTAGGAGCTATCTCTTCACATAGATAGTGTCCTAACATTAACGGATAAATAACTAATTTCACAAGACTTTCACTAAGAAAGAATGAGCTCATTCAAGCACATGAAACCATGTTGGTGTTTAATAGGAATATCTTGACAAATTTTTATGTTTTGTTTATTTCTTTTGTTTGAAGCATTTTGTCGCTTTTTGAAGTTTGTGTGTATTTTGGTTAAATATTGTGTTAGTCCCTTGAATGCTTATAGTTCTCATTTGATGCTTGATTTAGCCATTTGTTGTAGCTTGAATCAAGATTGCTTTTAATCTGCTTCCATTGATTCAGGGTTTGAGAAAAGATATTTTTATTACATTTTAGTTGCATGAATTAATTGTCTTCACCTTTTCGAATCTCAATTCTTTTATGTTGATTGCATATTTTCGTTGTAAATACTTATCATTATTCAAAAAAATAGATGAGCTCTACATAGCTAAGCAAAGAGAAAAATGGTTTATGCACTAGGTTCCTATGAATTGATTGTAGGATACCTATTGGCGCGAGACCAACATTCATCTAATGCAATAATCAATTGGCATAATTACAATGCATAATTGTATTAGCCTCCAGTGACAACTATTCTTCTAGAAGACTGCCATTATCAACCAAAGATCTTGTGAGGTTATTTGTACTTCATTGATGGTAGTGATTCTCTATTGTTTAATTCCTGTATATTGTTGAGGGTGTTGGTTTTCTTTTTTTTGAGCTGGGTCATAGTCTTGATCGGGATGCTAAACCTTACTAAACCTTCCTAGGTCGATATGTGATTATATTGATGATTCTATGTTGGGTCGGGACATTTGTGACTTTTTGGGATTCTATATATGTCTTATTGAACCTTGTGAAATTTGGATTTACATGAGAAAGATGATGAGGTGATCCTCATGGGGAGAGTAATTTATAATGGGATCTACACAAAATAACTGGACTTTGGAATTGAACAAACTATCCGCTACAGCGTTGGTCGAGTTGCAGCATGGCACTTCACTAGAGTTGGAGGCACGACAAATATATTTGGATGAGGGCTATGTCGAGGCCCAGAATACCACTACGAAGCTACAAAAGGAAGCAAAGGAGATGCACTAGGTCCACGCGTAGTTGGCAGAAGAGATGTTACAAGAAATCAACCAGCCAAAGGTGACATAGGCTGAGTTGCAGCGAAAGGCTGCTGAAGAGATTACTGACCTCAAGAAGGTGCAAGACTGGCTAATTGTTGAATAGGCACAGCTATATACAAGGTGTAGTGAATTTGAGCAGGCTATTGCTAATGCTTGGAAGAACATTTTTGACAACACCACAGGGCTCACCCAAGTTGTAAAGGCCAAGCGATTGGGGCACACTCTAATTCAGCTTCAGGACAATAACTTGCTGCTCCAGGCCCAGGTACAACCCACAACGCTATCGGAGTAGGTTGCAGAGCGCAAGACCTCCATTGAAGAAATTGCCATTCAGTTTGGCACCATGGGGCAAGAGGCTAAAATGGTTATGGAGGTGACCACGCAGTTTTGGAAAAGTATTGTTCAAGATGAGAAACTTGATTGGTTGACTGCACAGGTGCAAGAGGCAAAGGGTTAGTTGAAAACCCCGAAGATGTCGTTGAAGGCTATGCCACTGATGGTGCAGATCACTCGGGACACATAACTGAATGATCTACAATAGTGAGCTGCTAGGGCACAAGAATGCCAGCAAAAGTGATGGGAAGAAAATATAAAATAGAAAATATGCTACTATAATTTCCATATCTCTAGGTACTTATTTATCCTCCACGCACTTAGCAACATAATATGTACAAACAAACATATACTTCTTACCTATGGTTATAGGATTAATAGGTTCCACAAATTCGAAATCCCATTTCTCAAAAGGCTCAATAAGGACTTGTGGCTAAGGTGGCATATCATATGTAGGAACTAGGTGACCCATCCTTTGATAGTCATCACACCACAGAACATACTCTTTTGCATATTAAAATATTTTTGGACAATAATAGCATGAATCGATGATTTTTTGAGTTGTTAATTTACCTACAAAGTACCCTCCATTGGGATCATCGTGACAGGATCTCAAGATCTTGTATACTTCATCTTCTCTCACACACCTACAACTAATCATGTGAGAATATGTGTAGAAAATATCTCTCTTGATTGAAGATTATGGAGCACTTCATTTAATAACTTTCCTCTTCTTGTTTGGTGAAAAGTGGGGTGGCATATTCCATGAAATTAGATAGTTATCCAGATATGTTAAACAAGGTGATTTAACAAAAATAACAAATAAATTCTCATTGGGAAAATTGTCATCATTATAGGATGTGTCTTACATTCATGATTTAATTTGGATAAAAAGTCATCTAATTTATTTTCTTTCCCTTGTATTTCCACTATGGTGATGTCTAATTCCTCTATAAAGAAAAAACACCTAGTGATCCTGCCATTGGTGATGGATATTTTCATAAGGTACTTAATGGAAGAATGGTCGATATGTACAAATAGCTCATATCTTGTGATGTAGTGCCTTAATTTATTGATCACATAAAATATTGCTAGAAATTATTTCTCTATCACTATGTAATATCATTCTCTTGGAGATAAATTGTTACCATGAAATAACTAGCATGGGTTAAGAAATCTTTCTTTTGTCCCAATACTGCTCCTGTAGTAGAATCTGAGGCATGACTATAAATATGGAAGGAAATCCTCTAGTATAGTCCTCTCAAGACATGTGATAAAATAATTTTTTCCTTTAGTATGTCAAACTCTTCTTGCCACTCATCATTCCAACACAAATAAACTTATTTCATCAATAATTTAAACCATAGGAAAGGCTATCCTGGTAATTTTTTCTATAAAATTCATGTAACACCCTACATTTACCAAAAAAATTCTAACTCCCTTTTGGTTATTTGGGGGTGAAAATTTCACAATTGCTTCAATATTAACTCGATCTACTTTGATTCCTACAGAAGATACACGGTGTCTCGAAACAAATCCCTTCAGTCACAATCATTACAAAAATTCTGATGACTTAATTAAAGGTTTGTGTCCCTACATCTCTGCAAACCCTTTTCAAGATTAGTTAATGCCTCCTCAAAAGAATCACCAATAATAGTAAAATTGTCCATGTATATTTCATTACAAGCATGCAAAAGATCACATAAAATATTGGGTACTACCCTTTGAAATGTGGTCGGTTCGTTATATAGACTACTATGGTTTATTATATGTGAGCACTTGACACTTTTAACTACCTTCTTGACATGTGGAAAAAAAATGATAGTCATATTGATACATGTACAAGTCTTTTAGGGATATGATGATTATGTTGTGGTATTAATAATTGCATGTCACTGTCACTTATAATATGAATGTTAGTAGCTACTATGGTTTATGTCAGGTCACTTTACTTTCTGAAATGTTATAGGGACTTATAAGAAGTTGATTTTACTGTGCGATTGATGCAAGGCTCATCATAATTATTTGCAAAAGGGTTGATTTCAAAATGGCTATCCCATTCATGTTTGTAGAAGTAAAGTAATATGATCTTGTATTGAGGTATTGATGTCTCTAGGTTGTTATTACCAACATGAAATTTAGCATTGTGTATCTAGGTATCACTTTGCGCTGAGAATTATGATACCCATCCATGTAGAAATCAGTAATCATTTTATCATTCTCTTGGTGTATACTAATTTATCATAATTATATGATTTATGGACTAATCCATGAGGTGATTAAACAATTAATGGTTGTTATAGTAGTGAAATGAAAAAATAGATTAGTTGGTTATCGATTGTTCTTTGTGTATATGGATGTCACTTTTCAATGTTGTTTCATCCGATAAAGTTGTGCATGGGATTATCATGCTAAAAAACAAACTAAAGTGGTTCTTTGTTTTCATGCCCTTGTTCTTTCATTCAAGTAGGATCATCTGGAAAAAAAATAAGGTAGATTACAGGAAAAGATAAAAGTTTCAACTAATGGTTTTTCAATGAATTATCAGTTTCCTAATATTAGCATTGTCATTGATAAGGATGGAAAATATCCAAAAAACCTAGTACTCTTATCACCAAAAATGATTACTTATAGCAACAAAATCGTGCAATTTGTTATTTTTGACGATACAAATACAGTAGGAGACTTAAGAGAGACCCTTCACCCTAGTACTTGTGTGGCTAAGATTAACTTATCAGAAGGCATTCACATTGTCAATGTGATGGCAATGGGATCATACGAAGAAACACCAACTTCGATTCTAGGCATTAGTATTTCAACTCCACTTTCCCATTAGATCAATTTGTGAATGGGAAAAGTTTTGGATTCCAAGAGACATAGTGCAAACTTAGAAGAAACAAATAAATTCCTTTGTATATAAGGGAGGAAAACAAACCTCTATTTCTAGGCACAAATTGGAGGGAGCATCTCCATAAGTGTAAAAAAAAATTATTATAAATTTAAACCAAGCTGGTTACTTTCTTGGCATGATAAAAGTGACACAGCTGGAGAGTATAAAATTTCTCAAGATGATCGAGTGCAATAAATTTGGTGGTTCTAAATGATGTTTAAAGTTATAAAACAATTGTCAATAGATGTCATGACATATAGATCTTATTTGTATAAGTTCTAACAATATAAGAGAATACAACTATCATATGTGAAAGCGGTCCAAATTAAAGAAAGTGCAACCAACTTGCATGATTAATTAAGTAACCATTGCTAACTAATCACCACATTGAGCATTAATTGTGTGTTAGACAGTCCTCATCCCCATAGGAAAATCTATATTTCCAACATAACCTCCCATGGAATCTCATGTCCAATGTTCAAAAAACATGGTCATCACTATGCCTTGTATACTATATTGGAACATAGCCTACATGTGACTCTAGCGTTCACCATATAGCTATGGAAAAAATATAGTCAACATAAGTGTTTCAAATCCCTTAGATGTAAAGGACAAAATAATGTAGGGTTGTTCTAATTAACGTCTCTTCCCTCGACTCTGTTGTAATTTCTATTACCATAACATTGATCCCTATGGGTAATGAAATCATATACACATATAACCTAGGAAATTACCTAACGTATTTTGGTGGAAAAATATTCATAAAACCAAGTTGGTATTGTTTGTGCCAACTAGGTATGGACCTTCAAGAATATGAAATTTGGTACTTACAAAGCTAATAGTTTTAATATTCTTATACTTGTTTTTGAACTTTTTCAAAGGTCAATCAAGCCATCTATTTAGTATTGTATGATAGAATTCCCTTCTTAGTTTGTATGTGCATGATTAACTCCCATCAAAGTAATATTTTACAAATCCTTCGTTTTAGTTAAGTTATGGTGAAGCACTTGTGTTGTTGTTGTAATATGCCATGCAAGTAAGAAAGTTGTAATTCTAATACATAACTCTTAGGTGTTAACAATCCTTAGTGGATATAGACTTGTATATGTGGACGTGTGTAGAGAGTTTTGATCTACAATGATTCTTGTGATTACTTTGTGCTATTAATACTTGGTTCAAGGAACTTACCTTTCAATGCCCAGATTCTAAGTTTTTTAAATAGGAGATATATTCTCAATGAGGATGTTTTATTTTTTCAACATTCCTTGCATAATCTTGAGATCCGTGTAAATATTTAATTTGATTTGATTTAAAGACAAACGAAAATTGAATGGTCTTCTTTACTACTAGAATTTATTGCATGAGGGATAGTAATGTTTTGGGCCTTTGAATGTCGATAAAGAATACACACATATTTATTCTCTTTCTATAGATGTCTCCATCGATACACCACCCCATGAATGTGTTGAGTTATCGGTTTCAATGATGAACTAACCGTCACATGTTGTGAGAGTAAGAGAAGACAAAAATTCTAGAAACCAAGGAATTGTGTCCATAATTCCAAAAAAAAATCAAGCCATAACATCTAAAACATTTTTCTATTATTGTTATAGGGTATCATGATGTTATGTTTGTTATAATTTAGTAGTATATTGATATGCATTAAGAGTGAAGTGTTGTCAACTATAAAACATAACTATAAGGAAAAAAGTGAAAGGAAATGAGAGGTGTACAACTAACAATAATTAAACAACACAAATCTCAAACATGAACAACGCTGGAATAAGATATTTTAGATTGAACTAAAAATGAAAACATTTAGTTGGAGTGTTGTAAGAATTAGATGGATAGACACAAATGCACTGCCTCCTACATTTTCCCAAAAACTCAATCCCTTAGATCGATGGTAACAGGTAAGAGAGCGGTGGGTGAAATTGTTGTTATAAAGCATTGATAGTGATGCATGCAAACTAGATGTTATAGGAATACTAAAATATGGATCTATTATATATATATATATATATATATTATTTACTGAGTAGCATTTCCATTTCAATAACACATACGCATTACAATAGAGGCACAAATTTACATAATTGAATGAAGATTCTCCAATATTTTATAGGATTACATTAATTTATAAAAATAATCACGAGAAAATTATATATACATATTCTATTCTTAAAAAATTAGCCCTGGATATTTCCTATGTATCATGGGGATTTTCCTAATTATTATACTTATAAATCTAGGGTGGATTCTTAAAATCATCCATGATTTTGAGTTGGTTATCACTAAGGATTGGAGTCCTCTCTATAGGTTGAAGCCTGAGATCTTAAGGGTTTGTAGCCTCCTTTCAGTTGGAGTTGATAAACTAGGGTGTTGGAGACTCCTTCTAGTTGGTTCTAGAAAACGAGGGCATTGAAGCTTCCTTCTAATTGGTGCTGGTAAACACATTGAATCTAAATTCATATTATCAACAACATATTTTGTGGTTTTCTCAAATTTTGGTTTCCATGTTAAATCTCTTGTGAACTGTCTATGACTTTTATGCGATGGTTTTATGTGATGATGAATAATATTGTTAACGGTTGATTTTACATGTTAAAAGTGGTAAAACTTTCCCAATACTCATTCAAACCCTCTCTCAATAATTTGCAATATTCCAACACTATGCACCATTGATTGCTAATACGAACCCTTGAGAAAAAAATTCAAAAGATCTATCAATATTCTCAAACAATTACAAGGCAGGGCCCTTCCAAACTACATAATGTTTCTAATCAATCAAGTATCCAATGATAAAATTGGTGAGGATTCATTCATAAATAACACTTTTCAACAGAGTCTAATTGACGAGATATTGTATCCTCTTGTATATTTCATATTTTTATGCTAATGTGAGAAACACAGAGGTAGACAATTACCAAATTTGTGATAAAATCAATAAGCTGTAGAATTAAATAAATATGGGGAATACTTTGTAATCAATCCAACAAATTCTAGAAATAAATACTACAATAAATTTCAAACAATCAAATTCAAATATTAATTTATAACTGTAACCACACCAAATTAATAGAACTAGTTTGCAAATATACTCATAGCAGATAAAGGTCTACTATAATTGAACCAAATTGATAAACATAAAGATTTACACACAAGGCGTCTACGAATGAAGGGGGTCCTCCTATAATCAAAGATATATCTAAAAAATCTAACAAATGAATTTAACAACGCATAAGAGGATTATATTATAAAGTCATATGAACACAACTTCTAGTACACAAAGAGCATGATTACTCAATAGAAAAACCCAAAATAATACATCATCCTTGTTGTTATTGTGTTTTGTACAATCCTAGTTCAACACTAAACCCAATATATCATTTCACAGGATTTATAATTGTTTTTCTATCACTAGTATCGAAAAATAATAATTAATTAATTATTCAAAATATCCCATTCCGAGACGCATGGTATCACCCTTTACAAAGATACTTCTGAATTAATGGAGGGAAATCTAAAAATAGCCAATGGTTTAACAATTATAGGATATCCCAACCATCTAGTTTGATATGAGAAAAATGGAAACCACACAATGGTCTTGATCTGCAAGACAAGGAAAATCTGTTAATTCAATCTTGGTCAAATGGAGATAGATAGTGCAAGATTAGCGTAATTATTACAAGATAAAGTAACATTGCTTCAAGCCATCACCAGGACATTGCAAGACTGGATATATGGATACATGATCAAATGGTGCATCTATAAAAATAACTAGAATGCTTCCACCCATATCATTTCAATAGTTTTCATAAATCATAACATTCCAATCCATTTAAGAAAAATAAATTGAGCAAATATAAGCATTTAAGATACTTGGAGACTGTAGGACTTCATTGTAACATAATGGACAATAGATGAGTACGAATACTAAGAGTAAGGGTAATATTTGGTCATTAAACAATACAATATGGTCTTTCCATAAGACAAAAGGGTGAAAAATTCTACCCTACATCTCCCACACACCTAAGATATTTCATGTCCCTTATACAATAAAAATGTCGACCCTTAAAAACTAAAATTCCAAAATCATGTTCTCCCATCTAACCAAATTATTATATGTTGATGTCCACTTCTACATGGGTTTCCAAATGAGATACAAAGTAAGGAAATCCTCTCAATGGCCCTTTTGGTTGCATTTCTCTCAACTATATGCATAGGCTCTCATTTTGGTTCTCTAGATTCTTGGCCTGATGGTGCCATTTACTGGACAGATCCATGGAACCTTGATATTTATCCTTTATAACCCATATTTATTTATACCATTGGACAATAGAATTCTTCAATGTTCAGTTTTCCTCATTAAGAAACCTCTCAAAAAATTTAAGGTCACCTTTTGTTCATTTCATCTCTTTGGGATTCAATTCCTTTTTATAAGACCTAGAACAACTAGCCTGAGGAATACCCTGCTCATCTAGAGGACTCTCCATCAAATATTCGATTGTTTTGTTTTTAGACACATTTTTGAATTTCTCCTCCATGGAATGACCAACCATATTTTGTTGTTCCTATTCACAAAACTCCAATAATGCTCAGTCCATTGTTATATTAAGTCTTTATGCTTATTCTATGGCCATATGAAACACTATCTCTAGGTGTTTGGGTTTTAGTGAGGGTATTATTGACAACATACCCTACTTTTGAGCTTCCCATTTGTGATATAGTTTCCATCAATTTTTATTGTAGAAATTATAAAGCCTTGATGGCATGCATAATTTCATAAACATGCTAAGGATCTAGGCACACAATTAACCTCACAGAGAATTGTAGAGAATTAGCATAAGGAGAGAAGATGAAAAATTAATGAACATACATTAATGAATGACCAATAAATGATAATTTATATTAATACATAGGTAATACATCGTTATAAAGTAAAATAGAGTTGCTAGAAGACAACTCAATCTAGCTCATAAAGCATGCTTACTAATTATGATAAACCCCATAGTTGGCTAAAGCACTTTCCCAATCTATCAAGCACCTCATGAATTAGCAATAGCATGTGTGAGTGATGATGAGTTAAGGAAAGACTTGCTAATACTAGAATATGAAGAGAAAATAATGGAGGGTGGGTTGGCAACAAAAGCTGCGAGTTTCCTAGTTGACTAGCTTTACCTTATCCACAAAAAAACAAGATAAAGCAGAATAAAGTAGAATCTGCTGTAAATTGTTGTTACTAATTTTGGATGGCCATAAAGTGGTCAAAATCAACCCATAATTAGAAATAAATAATTCTTGTGATATAGATGGAAAGTGTTGACTCTAAGGTGCAAGTGGATGCCAACTATCTAAGGTAGTGGGTAGGAAATTAATCAAATAATGATTAATTATTTTATGAGTGGGTTTATGCAATTCCAACACCCCCCTTTAATCCCTACTTTATGATGATATCCTTGAACTAATTAGAAATATATATGCATATACGGCCCAACAACAAGGCTAAAGTCACCCTTTTACAATTTATCTTGTCCGAAGGAATGAGGAAAGAGGAAAAACCTCAAAGGGAAAATCCTCCCTCAAGAAAGGACATGAAAAGAAATACCAAAAATGATGAATTGTTGGTGTTGCTGCTGCTCCAAACTAAATGCTGATGTCTGGAGGAATCTTCTTGTGAAAAAATATAAATCTGCTCACCTGGATCAAGGACAACTGTAGGATGGAAACTAGGACCATGTAGAACAACTAAGATCCAATGATGTTATTAAGAACCCGTGTCAACCCTCGTCTTTATTTTGCTAGTATATTTTATTAGACACATATGCTTTGTAAGTCGTGTCGTTAGTATCTTGTATTATCCCACATTCATGGGGATTAATAGTTGATGTTAAGTCATCCAGTTAATATGTTGTATTATCCCACATTCATGGGAAGTAATAGTTATTTAGATTAGACTTAGTATATAACTAAGTGTTGAGGCCAATGAAATCATCGAAGAGTTATTTTGTATTGAGCTTGCTAAAAGGAGGTTTCCCCCTCGTAGTGGCCCGCAATCAATAAAATATCTTTTGTGATCCAATATTTCTATTATATCATGCATTCTCATTGTTTATTGCAGGAGTTTCTCCACATCTGGTATCAGAGCAATTTCCTTGGAACAAGTGGGAACTTTTTTTTCTTTTCTAAGAAAACAAAAAGGGCAAAATTGGGTGGCAAATTTTAGATCGATTTTTGAAAATTTTTGCACAGAATCAGAATAAATAAGTTGTATATCTCAATTCCTTTTATAAAAATACACAGTTTCATCTCATTTGGAGTTTTGGAAGTGGAGATATTGCGGATTTAAAATCAGCAGTTTTTCAGAATTTTGGTGACAGCCGCGGAAATTGCAGAACGAAAATCTTTTGACCGGGTGCCTAGTTTTCTATTTTGATTGCATGGTTAGAAGCAGAGTGGTTTTTCTAGTTCCAAAAAACACTATAATAGCAATTCTTTGCAATATAGATCAGGTTATGTTGATTTTAAAATTTCATCTAAAAACCCTAACTCTAATTATGGGTTTTTTTGGGCATCGGGTGGAATTTCTACCACATTTTTTCTGGCAATATGATTATTGCAGTAGTTATTCTTCTTGCACTGGTACTATTCATTCAGATCAAGGAGTAAACCCTATCTACTTAACCGTGGGAAGTACTTGGGCATAGCCCTAAAACTCATTGTGAGGAGTACCACAAGAATCCCGAAGTAGCTGGCCATTGAGAGGACCTACCAAGCGAGAAGGGAAATGACCCCAACCATATTGACTAGATTCCCATCCGTGAGGAAAACCAAAGAGCTATCATTCTTGGCCAAGCAGTTAGCAGTTTTACCTACATTGTGAAGTGAGAGGTACTGCACCAATACTCAAGCCTGAGACAGCCTTGGTGGTGGAGTGACTACCTTTGAACCATTAGAAAGCTGAATATACCTAGTGTCCATATATATTTATGGTTGCTAATGCATATATTTCCAGAATTTTAAAGATGATTTACTCCATTTCAAGTTGATAAAGCACAACTTTCTTTCACCGCAACACATCATTTCTTCAAAAAAAAAAACACGAGTATACGTTTCTATTTTTTTTAGCCATATCTTCCTTGATTTAGCTCCATTTACCTTGAAAATTCATAGTCACTCCCATCTTTCCCAACTCAAAATTTTCCTTTTCTAAAACCCTCTATGTTTTTGTTTTTCTACCCATTTCCAAAAAAAAAAAAAAAAAATCTTGTTGTTGTCACCCACACAGGAGCAAATAGACAAATGGAAAAAGATCTTGTCACCCTCAAGACCAAACTCATAGATCTGGATCAAATATTTCTCGACATCCATCTTTAGCATTTAGCCATGAGCAACCCACAACACCTTGAGTCTTCTCTAGACACCGAGTTCTCTTCTTCCAGTAACGTTCATGGGACGAAGATTGAATTCCCTCACTTCAATGGTGATGATCCAACTGGATGGATACATAAGGAAAAACAATACTTTAATATGCATAACACTTTTGATGTCACCAAGGTCCCACTTGCATCATTTCATTTGGAACGTGAATCCCTTCAATGGTTCTGTTGGTACATCAAGGATCATGAAGAGCCCCAATGGACAGATTTTTGCCAACTCCTTTTGCACCGATTTGTCCATAGTGGTTTTGATGAGTTCATAGGAGCACTCACCCAACTTCTCCAAACTGGCACTGTGAGAGAGTATCAGACAAAATTTGAGAAATTAGTCAAGCACATAGAAGGATTTTCTGATGCATTCTACAGGAGTTGTTTTATCAATGATCTTAAGGATACAATCTGATCTAAGATTAACGTGTTCTATCCAATCCCTCCAACTCGTAGACCCACTCCTATCAAGCATTTGTCTGAAGACGAGATGCGGGCATGTAGGGAAAAAGAACTTTGTTATAATTGTGATGGGAAATTCACCCGGGGACATCAATGCACTGAACAAAAGCTCTATCTCTTGGATGTGGGTTCTCCGCCTACACTTGAAATTTGTGAAGCTGCTCAGGATCTAGTAGATGATCAGGTCAACATTGAACAGCCGCCTATTGACCCTCATTCTCATGACGAATACCTAGATATATCTCTCCATGCATTAGCTGGAGTCACCGCCTCACACACCATGTAGTTCAAGGGTTTGTTCAAGAATATTCCTCTTACAATACCCATTTATTATGGTAGCACTCATAACTTCATTTACCCTTAGATTGCCAAACAAGCTGATAGTTTTGTGCATCCTTCCTCCATGTTTAAAGTCATGGTTTCCAATGGAAGCACCTTACCTTGCAAAAGAAAGTGTCACAATGTGTGTATCTCTATTGGAGATTATAACTTGTGGTATAACATGTTTGACATGCCTCTATGAGGGTGTGATGTGATTTTGGGAACTCAATGGTTACTCACACTTAGACCCATCTTATGGGATTTCGTTGAACTATGGATGCAATTTTCAGTCAATGGGATCAAACACACATTCAATGGCTTACAACCAGGTTCTCTCAGCATCATCAGTTCCCATCACATGGAAAAACTCCTTAAGATGAATTCACATGGTGTCATCGCTCAGCTCCATTTCATTCAAATGCAACCTTCAGCAGTCTCAACTACTCCCTTGGATCTTTCATTCTAATGCACCCCTCAGATGCCTAATTTTTCCAAGCTCTTCACTCTTGAGAGTGATTCTTATGACAATGGACATGGGGTTGTCCTCTTTCAAGATGAACATCCCAAAACCTTTTCTGGAAAGAATTTATCCACCTCTACATATGAGAAGGAAATGATGACTATTTTGCACATAGTACAGAAGTGGTGGCCATCCCTCTTAGAGAATCCTTTCACCATCAAGACTGATCACCAAATTTTGAAATATTTCCTGGAAAAATAGGTCCCATCCCCAACAGAACAGAAATGGGTTAGCAAACTCACGGATTATGACTATAAGAAGACTCACGACAATCTTGTGGTGGATGCTATTTTCCACACATTTGATGCCCATGTTTCTCTTTCAGTTATTTCTATGCCTATTCCAACTTGGTTACACTCTCTTCAACAAGGCTATGTCAATGATTCCTCATTATCTGAAATCATCAAATAGTTGGCCAGTAACCCTTCTATGGTACCCTATTCATCTTGGGATGAATTTTCTGTAAGATACATGAGTCGTCTGGTCCTTCCTAAGAGTACATACCTTAAACATGTGGTCTTTTATGAACTACATGCTTCTCCATTGGTAGGGCACTCTAGGTTCATCAAAACATATGAGCTAGCATGAAATAACTTCTTTTGGAAGGGGGTGCAACAAGAAATTGAACATATGGTTGCCAAATGTGCTCCTTGTCAGCACCACCAAGTTGAAACTACACTCCTTTCCAGATTGCTTGAACCTTTTCCCACCCCTACAAGGATTTGGACATATATTTCAATGGATTTCATTCAAGGGCCCCATATATATGGAGGGAATACCATAGTCTTGGTTGTGGTGGATCAACTCTCCAAATATAGTAATTTTTGTGCTCTTAGCCATCCATATACCACCTCTTCAATCACACAAATTTTCATGGACCATATATTCCTTCTTCATGGTATCCCTTCTTCCATTGTCTCGGACTGTAACACAACTTTCACAAGTCATTTTCACCTCACTAACACCAAACTGCATATGAGTTTAGTTTATCACCCACCAATAGATGGTCCAACTACAGTCATCAACAAATATTGTGAAACTTATCTTCATTGTTTCACCTCTGAAGAACAACATCAGTGGGACAAGTGACTCCCTATCATTGAATGGTGGTACAATAATTCCTACCATACTGCATCTAAAATGACTCCATATGAAGCAGTTTATGGTTATGCACCTCCAATACTCCTTCCATCCAGCCCTAGCAATTCACCAGTTCAGGCTATTGACATGGTTCTTCAAAACCAACATCAAATTCTTCACCTCTTGCAGGACAATCTTCACATGGAAAGAGCCCACATGAAACAATAAGCCGATCAACATCGTTTTGAGTGAACTTTTCATGTTGGTGATATGGTTTTTCTTTTTCTACAGTCATACAAGCAATCCTCCTTGAAAGAAAAAGGGAATCAAATGCTCGCTCCAAATATCTTTGGCCCATATACAATTCTTTAAAAGATTGGGTATGTTGCTTATCAATTGGCACTTCCTCCTTCTCGCATTTAGCAAGTGATTGGCACCAACATCAGTTCACAAATTGTTTTACCAGAATGGGATAATGAAGGATCCATCATTTCGAAGTCGGAGGCCATCCTCAATAAGTGCACTTGTCAGCTTCTCTCTCGGTCCATCACAAAGATCTTCAATTCAGTGGCACACCATGAAACCAGAGGATGCTACATGGGAACCACACCTTTAGTTTCCACAATAGTTTCCACATCTTAATCTTTGAGGAAAAATATTTTCTAAGAGGGAGGGGATGTTAAGAACCCATGTCAACCCTCCTCTTTATTTTGTTAGTATATTTTATTAGATGGATATGCTTTGTAAGTCATCCAGTTAGTATGTTGTATTATCCCACATTCATCGGGAGTAACAGTTGTTTAAATTAGACTTAGTACATAACTAGGTGTTGAGGCCAATGAAATCATTGAAGAGTTATTTTGTATTGAGCTTGCTCAAAGGAGGTTTCCCCCTTGAAGTGGCCCATGATCAATACAATATATTTTGTGCTCCAATATATCTGTTATATCGTGCATTCTCATTGTTTATTGCAGGAGGTTCTCCACAGATGTGAAGGAAGTACTGAAGGATCTTGAGACTTGTAATCAGCTCCAAGATGATGATATGAATTGAACTTCAAACCAGTAGATATTAAATGAGCTCCATATAGGTGAAATAACTATCCAAGCGAATGTATAATGTCTCCATCTTCATTTACATAGAGAGGATGTGTGCAAGTGATCGTGTAGGAACATAGAGAAGGAATAGGATCAATGAGTTTGAATGCATGGGCTCCATGGGTTGATCTAGCTTCCAAAGAATCTAAGAGATCACAAATAAGCACAATAGTATACTCATGGGAACATACTAGGAAATGATCCTCTATGGTAGAAGTATGAGAGGAGGAAAGATAGTGATATTCAAAATATTGAAGAAGGCTCTGAGAATGAGTTCCAAGAACAAAAGAGGAGATGCAGAAGCACATGGGATCATGTATGGTAAGTGTTAAAATAGTAAAAGAACTTGATTTGGCTAATCAAACATTCTGGAAGTCACTGGGTTGTGCACCATCAAGAAGAGAGGCATGCACAAAGTGTGAGAGGTCTGGCATATGGATCTCAGAGTCCATGATACAAGACATAGAGAACACTAAATGTGTGATTGAATCATCAATAGCAATATTAGCTCCATTAGTCATTTCTTTTTCATCAACAACATCATAAGGAGATGAATCAAGATATTCTACTTGAAGAGACACAAAAAATGGCTCTTCAATGTTTGCTTCTTCATTGAAAGAGGAAGCATTCGAATCAAAGAGAGTAGTAGCATAGCTAGAAGGATCCTTATTTCCCTTTCCCAAAACTTTATCCAATGTTGTCCAAATATCCTTTGGGTATTCAACATAATCAATAATGTAGCACATGCTTGGAGAGATAGCTAGACAAATAGCTCCAATTGCTCTTTCACAGTCATTCAATAAGTCACTTGGCTCTTCATAAGACTCTTCACCAGCTCCAATAGATATCTCATAGATACCTTGTCTCTTTAGAGATGAAATCATCTTCAATTTCCACTCTGAATAGCTTGTGAATGGAGAAAGAAGAGGAACTGATACTCTTGAATCCATTCGAAGTTGAACCAGACAAATCAAGCTAGCTCATAAAGTAGGATTGCTAATTATGATAAACCCCATAGTTGGCTAAACCACTTTCCCAATCTATCAAGCACCTCACGAATTAGCAATAGCATGTGTGAGTGATGATGAGTGAAGGAAAGACTTGCTAATCCTATAATATGGAGAGAAAATAATGGAGGATGGGTTGGCAACAAAAACTGCCAGTTTCCTAGTTGACTAGCTTTACCTTATCTACAAAAAAGCAGGATAAAGAAGAAAAGTAGAATAAAGAAGAATCTACTGTAAAGTGATATTACTAATTCTCGATGGGCATAAAGTGGTCAAGATCAACCCAGAATTAGAAATAAATCATTCCTATGATATAGATAGCAAGTGTTGACTCTAAAGTGCAAGTGGATGCGAACTATCTAAGCTAGTGGGTAGGAAATTAATCAAATAATGATTAATTATTTTATGAGTGGGATTATTATATTCCAACATTTACCCCTTCCAAGTTTAGAAGTATGGCTTTGATTTACCCTAGACATGGGAAGAGGTTTTTTCGGTATTATCCTTCTAGGAAATCCCCTATTTACCTCTTTTAGGATTTTTAGTTCAATTTTAGGTCTCCCCCCCCTTCTTCATAAAGATCCTACCATCAGCTTCTTGACTTTTGTCTTTTTATGAAGGCATAACATCCTCAACAACCTCATTGCTCCATCTGGGTCTTTTCCTTTCCTTGCACTAGGTTTCCTTAAATTAGTAATTTGAATCTCCTCATCCTCCACTCTCCCAAGTTCAATCTGCATATTATCATCACCCCCACATTCCTTATTCTGATGTTTGACTATACTTTCTGAACCTTCCATGTCTTCGGAGTACCCATACTCCTTCACCAGATTCCTTGACTTCTTATAATTGTATACTTATTTCTTTTCTAGTTCTAGGTCACACTACATGTCTCCTGATGCTCTTCTTGTTCTCTAACTGTCACTCCACCCATAGAAATTTTATGAACAATCTCATCCACCTCTACAAAATTGTTCCTTTTTAGGAAACCATCACAGTCACTTGTTGTCAAATTAATACTTCACACATTATTATGTAGAGCAACACATGATCGTGAACGTTTTTGTCTATATTTGTAGTCTGTTTTTTAGCATCAATAGACACCTTAACCAAAGACATTTTTAAATAAAATGGAAGGTTGAATGGTTTACGTCAAAAATGACTTAAAATCCTGATATGATACATGAATTAAAACTGAAATGACCTTCATACATCATATCCTTATGTAATAGAAACAAATTTATTTGATACTTACTTGGTACACATCCCTAAGAAAGATCCCCTTTCCCTAATTTGGCTCTAGAGTATCATCTTTGTATAATGGTGGCCATAATCATTTTGTTAACTATGAATTAACTTCATGATTTAGGAATTCAAATTTGATGTCGGCGCAATCACTTCAACCATTAGCATATTATCCATTAGCATACATGAATTAACAGCGTCATGGTCATGTCTTTCCTTCTAGTAGAATATTAACCATTAGCATAAAATCCTTCATCTCTCTTAAAAAAATAAATCATATTCATACAAATATCCATAACTTATTCTTGTTTATCTCATTTGGAGCATGCGCTAGGATTGATGTTGGAGTTGATCACCTATTCGGTATTTTTCTCTAGGGACAAACAATATTTTTATAATTCAAAGGAGAACAACTTACAATCCAATATGCCACACTCCTAAAAAATGTTTATATATCAGTTGTTGTAGGATCGAGTGCTTCAAGTTCAATGTAGTTGTTGCAGAATTGTTTAACCTGAAAATTTGGAGTCTTTCGACCCCTGAGCTATCATGTCATACCACTAGTGCTTAATATAATCCTTGGCATAGTATCTATCTATCCTACAACACCTCTACTACTGTCATTAAATATTTCAAACCTCCACCTTATCCTTTCTTTTGAAATCCCTCAAACATGAAATATTTTAGGTGATGTGGAAGGTGATGGGGAATCATTGGATTACAATAATTTATGAACATTCTTAATCAATATGAGGATCATCACCATTAAGTCAATGAGATACAACACACTCGCCATGCATCCTGATATGTGTGAAAACATGGCTGAAGTCAAACCCCAACCTTACATGTTCAACAGTCACGGAACATTGATTTATCCCCATTGTTGTTGATGAGAATACATTTCATTAAGTCATATAGGACTCAAGTCATCTTGAAATCTCTCGACTTGGAACCTAGAAAATATGTTGGTGTTGATAGAACAAGACCATTAGAAGGAAGGTCTTGATGAATCCTTCATCAATCGAGCACAAGAAAACACAAGTTTTATTGAAAAAATAACTTTAAATTGGGAATCCAATCAATCAAATGATTGGTAGGAATCTACAATCCAATGTATTATCACCGATCCCATGCAATTGGTTCTCTCCATATTTCAATTTTAGAGCTTATGAAAATATGAAGGAAGACTATAGGGGTTTCCTTTTCTTTAAATAATCTAGTGGGACAATATAAGTGGCATATTATATGTTGGAACTAGGCGACATATCCTTCGATAGTCGTCACACCACCAAACATTCTATCTTGCATCTTTAAATATGTTTGGAAAATAATAGCATGACTAGAGGATTTTTTGAGTTGTTATTTTGTTTGCAAAGTACCCTCCATTGGGATCATCGTGACAGGCTATCAGAATATACTATACTTAATCTTCTCTCACACATGTGCAGCTAATCATATCAAAACATGTGTAGAAAATATATCTCTTGATCTAAGATTATGGACCACTTCATTGAATAACTTTCACCTTCCCGTTTGGTGAAAAGATGGGTGGTATTTTCCGTGAAATTATTTAGTTATCCGCATATGTTAAACAAGGTGATTTAACCGAAATAATAAATAAATTATCATTCATAAAACTCTCATCATTAGGATCTGTCTTACATTCAGCATTTAATCTAGATAAAAAGTCAGCTACTTGATTTTGTTCCCATGTCTTTCCACTATGGTGATGTCTAATTCCTGAATTAGCAAAAAATACCTAGCGATCCTCCCATTGGTGATGGATATTTTCATAAGGGACCTAATGGAAGAATGGTCAATCTGCACAAATACCTCATATCATGTGATGTAGTGCCTTAATTTATTGATTGCATAAAATATTGCTAGAAATTCCTTCTCTATCACTATGTAATATAATTCTACTCGAGATAAATTTTACTATGAAATAACTAGCATGGGTTAAGAAACATTCATTTTGTCCCAATACTTCTCCTCCTGTAGAAGAATTTGAGGCATGAGTATAAATATGGAAGGGAATCCTCTAGTCTATTCCTCTCAAGACATGTGCTAAAATAATATTTTCAATGACAATGGTGTTAGTTGTGATGATATCAAAGGAGAATATTGTAAACAATCTATGTGGTAAACATTGAAGGTTGAAGCCTAGCATGTAAGAAAAGAGGAGATCTTGTTAAAAGGTTCCATGAAATTTGAGCCCATGAATAGAGGGAACATGCCATTTAAGCTTGTGAATCAACCTATGGGATGGTAGTGAGAAGCATAGAAGTGTTGAGAAGAAAGTGGGCCCTATCCCATGCACAAAGGATAGCCATGGCATACAAAAGAACCTATGAAGAGATTGAAAATCCCTACATGAGAAGAAACTCATGTCATAGGAAGAATGGAGGCCATTCATTATAATTCTTGTTGCAATGTATAAGAATTTGCACATGAAGACAAAGAGAGGAAGTAGTTGACCATGTGCTAAGGAAGTAGTTATGTTGTGTGAAGTAAAAATGGGTTGTATCTGAAGGTGACAAGAATGAAGGGAACTCTGAAGAAGAGGTCCACCCAAGTCATGGAAAGAAACACTTGTTATTAAGGTAGAGGACCCATATCCATTTAAATTGTCTTTGATTCTTTGTATTGCTTGGCACAAAAATAGTCGAGTCGGGAAGTTTTTAAAGAATCAGGGATCATGAAATAGTCGAGTCCAGAAGTTTACCCCTTGGAAAAGCTATATAAGAAACTCTATGGTACATTGAAGGCATATGAGAGAATTGTGAGGATCGAGGAACTTGAAATCATAGTAGCAAGATTCAAGTACTAATTAGATTATGATTAAGATACAATATGGAAAAATTACATAACAAATATGATTAACATACAATATGGAAAAATTACATAACAAAAAAAAATCATGTAAGGATAAAATATGAGAGTAAACATCTCATAAATTCAAAAACATGCATTTTGAATTAAAAAACCAAACTTATACATTCATTATTCATCAAAAAGAACTTGAAATATATCTAAAATTTGAAACATATCATATCATATCATATCATATAACAATGTTTAGAATTCCATCATCCACATTTATAACTTCAAACAGAATATATAAATAATAAAAACAACAAACAATGCATAGTAAAATCTTCTCTAGTTGTTATTTTTCTAAAATCTATATTTTTTAAATAATCATATAAATATTTTTTATGAAAAAATTATATATAACTTGGACATGAGACACAACTTTCAATGAAAATTAAGTAACCTTAATTGATATAGAAATATATTAGGTAAATACATCTATCATCAATGCCAAAACATAACATATTAGGTACATCTATGGATGTTATTTTTTTCTATATTTTAATTGAATATTTAAAGTCAATATATACAACATAACCCATAAAGAAAAGCATGAAAGCAAGGGATGATTAAATGGGAACATAATAAGCATGTATGAATAGATCTATCTTGAATGCCAAAATATAAAGTTTTAAAAATGTCTATCATAAATGCCACAATATAACATTTAAAATTTTTTTTATCATGAATACCAAACCATGAATAATTTTTTACATAAATGTTGATATTTGAGCATATTCTACTTAAGCACAATAGAATCCATGCTAAAAGATGATTAAAGCTACATAAAAATGTCCTCACAAGACAATAGAATTGTTGACCTCATACTTGTAAATAAATTGTTGTGAAATAAAAATAGACAATTAACTGTTTAAGACTCTTGTCCTCCATTTCTATGCTACATTGGAGGGAATTTATGATTTATTTTCTGTTAGTCATTTCAACTAGATACTCTATTCTCAGATGGTCCAACACCCCATTTTCCTTCAGACTCAGCTGGCTCAATCACATGAACACTCCCATCAGTCAATCCTATAGCAAGCTGATTAGGCTCACGTGGATTTGCAGCTATCACAAGTGGATATCTATTACCACTGCACATGCAATCCAAAGAACATTTTCATTATGTTGGATTAAATCACAATATCATTATCGATTCATTTGAAGGAACTTGTCATAACTCACACGTATATTACCATTTGCTAAGCAGGAAGAAAGCCCATACCTCTTTACGCCTGGCATAAATGTAGAAAAGGAAAACCGGCGGCATGGCTTTAGGTCATTAGCATCAAGCACACAAATTGAACCATCACAGAAACTGGCATAGACTAGTGAGCAGTCACATGAGTATGTGGCACCCGAAATAGGTGCACTCATTAAATACTTAGGAGACCACTGCAATGCAAATATTTTAAGTCATTGTCTATTCCTCAATTCTAACGAAGAGAGTTACCTTTACCTGTGTTAAAAAAACTACCATAATTTGAAAGGCTAAAAGCCACAGCAAGCCATAGCATCACAATAGCTTAGCAGTAAAAGTTATTTGTTCAATACATATGTTAGTGTACGATCTTACCTGGCATAGACGTTCCAATTGGCAAGCATCATAAATAGCAACTTGGTTGTCTTGCACAACTAACAAGTGAACCTGGTCTATATGAAATTGAACTGTAGTATTTCCAAGGGATGATGGTGATATTTCTTTCTTTGAATGCACACTTTCTGATTTCTGCTTCTTCCATGTACTGATTCTCCATACACATAGCTAGAGCATAACATTGGTTTCAGTATTAAATTTTATCTTATTTTAAATGATGAATCAGACGATCTAGGTAATTTCATAAAGATTAGAATATGTACCTGTGCATCCATTCCAGAGGACACCAACACATTTAAATTTTCAGAAAATTCTAGGCCAGTTATTCTGCTCTCATGCCCTTTCAATTTTTCTCTCATCTGTAATAAAACATATTCTACAACATTCTAACAACAACAATAAGGGAAAACATATTTGAAAACTTCAAAGAAGAACTTAAATTCACATCACCTTATTAGTTCCCCAATTAAAAATTAGAACTGTTCCATCCTCCATTCCCATAGCGATTAAGTTACTGTCTTTAAGGTAGAAAGCTAGAAATGTTGCTGCTAGAGGTGCAGCTAACGTTAACATCATCTGCATTAATATGATTTTATTTAATGATCATATACATAAATTCTTAAATTACCATCTAGTTCTCTCTATTAAAACTCAAACTCAGATGAGTGTCAGGAAAACACACGCATAATATATATAAAGGACATAACGGTAGCAACAGTTAAGAAATAAATAAATAAATCTAAACAAACCTTTGATTAAGAAAAGAATGTCTCACCTCAAATGTTTTTAGGTTAAAGAAGCACGTTTTACCACCAGAACAAGACGCAAAATATGAATCATTATTTGTCAAAGCCATGGAGTGATTAATTTCACATGGACTTCTGTCAGTCGTGTGATTTCTCATATCATAGCCAAGAGCTGGTGTCCACAAATGCGGTGGAAATATTAGTGTTGCCTGTAGAGGAAGTTCTATATCAATTATTCACCTTAAAAGCATTGCCATAACTGCATGAAACAAATCGTATGAATTGCCCATTTGGAAAACTCACCACGCAATTATCACCTGTCCATTTCCATAGCTTATGTTTACCGTTGGTATCGAGAGCTAAGAGCCAAGCTCTGGAATAAGTGTATTGCAACCTAACAATCTGGAAGAGACCACAAAATTGTTGGAGAAATGTAATTACTCGCAGATCAGTACGCAACTTCCAGCCGACTTTGTCAGAGGCCGTACAAGTCGAAATCTTGTCTGTCAGTCTGACAAGGAGGAAAATTCCACAAGTAGGCAGCACAGTCCAGTCGAATTTATTTCAGAAGCTAAGTTGTTAGGTAGATTGTAATTACAGTCTTTAATGGAAGGTCAGTCGACCCATGCTGTAGCAAGTTTCAAATTGCCTATAAATAGAAGAAGCATTTTTTTTGTAAATCAGTTGAACACAGGAAGAACACAAGAACACAAAGCAGAGGAACTCAGGGTGAGAAAGAGAAGTCGAAGCTCAAGCTTCTGTACATGCAATTTAGTCGACGAGCTGAAGCTCTGTAGACTGACGAGTCTGGTCGGACAAGTCTGGACCGACCATTTTGTAACCGACGAGTTTGTAGTACTTTGTTATTTCAGCATAGTTAATATATGAAATAGTTTGTGGTTGAATGCATGATTAGTTGGCCGCATATATTTCCAGATTTACTTCTGTAAATGTCTTTTATAGTTAATGATAGGTAAAAGAACAAGAACCCATAAAAATCTCACTACGTGAAAGTTCCAGGTTTTACGGCACATTGGTCGACTCAAGTCTTCCTACATATTTGGGCACATGTTTCTCATAAGTTATTTGGATTTGTAAATGTGTCTATTTTACTTCATTTTACTCACAGGTGAAAAACATTTGTAATTTCTTAAGTCTTTAGACTAAGAAACATATTCTGCAGATTTCGACCAAAGTGAGCCGACTAGAGTGGTCGGTGAGTCAGCCAACTGAAGCAACCAACTTAGTCGAAGGTCCGACTTAGGTTGGAGAGCCGACTTGGTTGAAGGTCCGACTTGGTCGGAGTAAAAGTGGTCGAGGTAAAAATCAGTCGGACAAGTAAGTCGGAGTAATTTTGGTCGAGTGAAGGACCGACTAAAATTTGCAAACTTGTCTAGTCGGACATAGACAAGTTTCACCCGACTGGTGGAAAAAGTAAATTGGTCGGCGTGAAAATTTGAATTTCGAATGAGCCCTAAACTCAAGTTTAGTCGTCTCGGTTTTGACTATCTGGTATAAGAGTGAGGTTATATCAGAACAAGGTTTATATCAGCCCAATATTTTAGGAAAGAAATCTTGTCTTAAAGAGTGGAATTTAATTTTCTAAGGAAAGTTAATTAAATTAAAAATAATGGCTTCCACTTCTGGTTCATTGCAACCTCCAAGTTTTACAGGAAAGAATTATGAATATTGGTCTTTAACAATGAAGGCTTTATTCAGAGGTTAAGATGTCTGGGAGATAGTCCAGCATGGTTATGTAGAACCAGCAGACATGACAACATATAAAAATCTCTCACAGGCTGAGAAAGATGTCTTGAGAGAACAGAGGAAGAAAGATGGAAAAGCTCTGTTTTTCATACACCAAGCTATGCATGAAAGCATACTCCCAAGAATAGTAGCATCGACTAATGCCAAGAAAGCATGGGATGCATTGGAGACTGACATCAAGGTTTGACTAAGGTAAAGACATCCAAGCTACAGATTCTAAGAAAATATTTTGAATCTCTATGCATGAAAGATTCAAAGAATGTAGACACATTCTACACCAGAGTTGTTGGGTTGGTAAACCAACTGAAATCTCATGGAGAACCCGTATCAGACCAAAGGGTTGTTGAACAAATCCTCAGAAGTCTTCCCCCAAGATTTGAAATCCTGGTTGTGACCTTAGAGGAACACACAGACATGTCGACATTCTCCATTGATGAGTTGCAAGCTTCACTCATAAATCATGAACACAGAATCAGCAGATCACAGACATCATTGGAGGGTGCATTTGCAGCACAGTCATCCATAAGCCGTGGTAGAGGCAGGGGAAGAAACAACTTCAGAGGCAGAGGAAGAATTTCTTCAAGAGGAGGACGAGGCAGAAGTCCTGCAAATGTCGGTGGCAGAGGAGATAACTAGAACCCAAGTAAGCCAAGTAGCTAGAGGTTTGATAAATAAAAAATTCAATGTCATTATTGTAACAATTTTGGTCATTATGCATATGAATGCAGGAAGAAGCAATATGACCAAGGAAGACAAAGCCCAAGTCAGTCGACCAGCACCAACATATCGACAAGAGCAATGTTAATGGCATCGACATCTCCTCTTGAATGCAATGCTGTTCAAGAAAGTCCACATGACATATGGTACCTGGAATCAGGATGCAGCAACCATATGACTGGTAATTTAAATTTTTTTTCCAGTCTAGACACTTCAGTTAAAACTGATGTTACACTTGGAAACAATGTCCAAGTTACTGTCTTAAGAAAAGGCACTGTTGATATTCTAACCAAACAGGGGGAGAGTAAGTATATCCCTGATATCTATCATGTCGAAGGTCTGAAACATAATCTGTTAAGCATTGGACAGCTGTTACAAAAGGGCTACAGAGTCTACATGGAAGATGAACACTGTGTGATCAAAGACAAGCGTCCAAGCGACCAGCTGATAGCAAAAGTGCCAATGAAAAGCAACTGCTTGTTTCCATTGAGGATAATTCCCGACATAAAAGGGAAGACAAAGACAGGAGCTGCATTCAAGGCAGAAAGTGAAGAAACAGTCGAGATCCTTGACAAGAGAGAAAATTGCAGCGCTAATTTGCAAGCTGCATTTCAGACAGAAGTTCAGGATGAATCCTGGTTGTGGCATTTCAGATTTGGACATCTGAATTTTGGTGGGCTGAAGCTACTGCACACAAAGAATATGGTGAAGGGATTACCATTGATCGACAGACCAGAGAGGGTTTGTGAAGGTTGCATTTTTGGCAAGCAGCACAGAGAGACATTTCCAGTTGGAAAGTCCTATAGAGCACGTACACCACTTGAAATTGTACACTCTGACATTTGTGGTCCAATGCAGACATCATCCATTGGTGACTGCAAGTATTTTCTAACTTTTATTGATGATTACTCAAGAAAGACATGGGTATATTTCTTGAAACACAAATCTAATGCATTTAGTTATTTTCAGCAGTTCAAGGCACTCGTGGAGAACCAGAGTGGTCACCGCATCAAGATTTTAAGGACCGATAGAGGAGGTGAATATGTTTCAAAAGAATTTCTGAATTTTTGCAAGACCAATGGCATACAGAAACAATTCACTGCATGGTACACACCTCAACAGAATGGCATAGCCGAAAGAAAGAACATAACCATCATGGAGATGGCACGCAACATGTTGGCAGCCAAGCATTTGCCAAATGAGTATTGGGGTGAAGCAGTCGCAACTGCCGTATACATTATGAACCGATGTCCGAAAAAGAGTGTAAAGAACAAAGTTCCCCAAGAAGCATGGACAGGTATGAATCATAGTGTCTCACATTTAAAAGTTTTTGGTTGTGTTGCATATGCTCATATTCCAGATGAGCTAAGAAAGAAGCTAGACAAGAAGGGACATAAATGTATTTTTGTCGGCTATTCAGAAGACACAAAAGCATACAAGTTGTATGACCCCGTCACAAGGAAAGTCATAATCAGTCGGGATGTTCAATTTGTTGAGAATGAATCATGGGATGGAACCATTGACACAAATGTCAAGATTGTGTCGAACATCGACAATGATGATATGGAAGAGGAAGTGGTTCAAATACCACATGTAAGTCAACCGGTCGGAGCACCGTCGACTCCCATGACACCAAGACATGGTTCAACACAAGGACCATCGACACAAGTAGCAGCTCAAGCTACACCGACAAGTACACCAAGAGGACAGCAGACTCCATCAAGCATTTCGTCGAGGTCGACATCGACAGAACCGGTGAAGACAAGAAGTCCACGGGAGATATATGAAGCTGGTACACCTAATTCATTTTCTCTGTTTTTATTTTCCCCTATATATGATCCTCTAACATTTGAAGAAGTTTTTGAAGAAGAAGTATGGGCACAAGCCATGGATGAAGAAATAGAATGCATTGAGAAAAACCAGACATGGGAACTGGTCGATGTACCAAAAGATAAGGATGTAATCAGTGTCAAATGGATTTATAAGACAAAGCAAGATGCTGATGGGAATGTGCAAAAGCACAAGGCAAGAATGGTAGCAAGAGGGTTCACACAGCAACCCAGCATCGACTTCAATGAAACGTTTGCACCTGTTGCACGCATGGATACAGTCAGAACAGTTTTGGCCATTGCTGCACAAAACAAATGGCATGTTCATCAAATGGATGTCAAGTCGGCATTCTTAAATGGCTATCTAGAAGAGGAAGTATATGTGGAACAGCTACAAGGGTATGAAGTTCCAGGTCAAGAGCACAAAGTGTACAAGATGAAAAAGGCATTATATGGTTTGAAGCAAGCTCCTAGAGCTTGGTACAGTCGTATTGATTCCTATCTCATTGAAAATGGATTTCACAGAAGTGAAAGTGAACCGACTTTGTACACCAAAGTCGATGAGCAAGGTAAGATGTTAATTGTCTTCCTGTATGTAGATGATTTAATATTTACTGGTGATTATGCAATAGCAGATTTTAAAATATTCATGGAAAGTGAATTTGAAATGACTGATCTGGGGCTTATGAAGTTTTTTCTGGGCATTGAAGTTCAGCAGTCTGAAAGTGGTATCTTTATATCACAGTCTAAGTATGCAAGTGAAGTTTTAAAAAGGTTTAACATGTCTAACTGCAAGAGAGCCCCAACACCAGTAATAACAGGTTTAAAATTGAGCAAGGATGATGAAGGATCCACTGTAGATCCTACGTTGTTCAAAAGGCTTGTTGGCAGCCTTATGTATTTGACAGCAACAAGACCAGACATTATGTATGGTGTAAGTCTGATCTCAAGGTTCATGGAGTCACCAAAAGACTCACATTGGCAAGCAGGTAAAAGAATTCTGAGGTATGTAAGTGGCACAAAAGACCTTGGTATTATGTATTGAACCTCAGAAAATTTTAAACTCATTGGTTACACTGATAGTGACAATGGAGGCAGCGTAGATGACAGGAAAAGCACATCTGGGTACACATTTCATTTTGGTACAGGTGTTGTTTCATGGGCTTCAAAGAAACAGCCCATAGTAACTCTATCTTCAGCTGAAGCAGAGTATGTTGCAGCAACAAGTGTTGCATGTCAAGCTGTCTGGATGACGAGAGTCTTAAAAGACTTGTCACAGAACCATCAAGAACCGACAACAATTTTCTGTGACAACAATTCAGCCATAGCATTATCAAAGAATCATGTGTTTCACAAGAGAACCAAGCACATCGACACAAGGTTTCATTTTATAAGAGAGTTGGTGAACGACAAGGAAATTTGTTTGGAATTTTGTAGGTCTGAAGACCAGCTGGCCGACATCTTCACAAAGCCATTGGCAAAGGACACATTCTAGTATCTGCGTAGTTATCTTGGAATGACAAGTTCCCCACAGTGAACTCTGTCATAAACAGAGCATGTCTAAGCTCTGAGACATTTTGTAATTTTTGTTTTAAAAAAAACCCATCTACTTATAATTAAGGGGGAGTGTTGGAGAAATGTAATTACTCGCAGATCAGTACGCAACTTCCAGCCGACTTTGTTAGAGGCCGTACAAGTCGAAATCTTGTCTGTCAGTCTGACAAGGAGGAAAAGTCCACAAGTAGGCAGCACAGTCCAGTCGAATTTATTTCAGAAGCTAAGTTGTTAGGTAGATTGTAATTACAGTCTTTAATGGCAGGTCAGTCGACCCATGCTGTAGCAAGTTTCAAATTGCCTATAAATAGAAGAAGCATTTTTTTTGTAAATCAGTTGAACATAGGAAGAACACAAGAACACAGAGCAGAGGAACTCAGGGTGAGAAAGAGAAGTCGAAGCTCAAGCTTCTGTACATGCAATTTAGTCGACGAGCTGAAGCTCTGTAGACTGACGAGTCTGGTCGGACAAGTCTGGATCGACCATTTTGTAACCGACGAGTTTGTAGTACTTTGTTATTTCAGCATAGTTAATATATGAAATAGTTTGTGGTTGAATTCATGATTAGTTGGCCGCATATATTTCCAGATTTACTTCTGTAAATGTCTTTTACAGTTACTGATAAGTGAAAGAACAAGAACCCATAAAAATCTCACTGCATGAAAGTTCCAGGTTTTACGCACATTGGTCGACTCAAGTCTTCCTACATATTTGGGCACATGTTTCTCATCAGTTATTTGGATTTGTAAATGTGTCTATTTTACTTCATTTTACTCACAGGTGAAAAACATTTGTAATTTCTTAAGTCTTTAGACTAAGAAACATATTCTACAGATTTCGACCAAAGTGAGCCGACTAGAGTGGTCGGTGAGTCATCCGACTTAGTCGAAGGTCCGACTTAGGTCGGAGAGCCGACTTGGTTGAAGGTCCGACTCGGTCGGAGTAAAAGTGGTCGAGGTAAAAATCAGTCGGACAAGTAAGTCGGAGTAATTTTGATCGAGTGAAGGACCGACTAAAATTTGCAAACTTGTTTAGTCGGACATAGACAAGTTTCACCCAACTGGTGGAAAAAGTAAATTGGTCGGCGTGAAAATTTGAATTTCGACTGAGCCCTAAAATCAAGTTTAGTCCGCTCGGTTTTGGCTATCAAAAATGATATTACAGTTGTGTAAGGAAGCATGCAAACACATTATAAAACAACTCACAATCAATAAAACAATTCACTATTGATGAAACTCGAGATCTCGCCTTTTCCATTGATAGTGGATCTTGCAGTTTCATCGACCTACAATGCATTGGATATTTCACCTCAGCAAACTTCGAGTTGTTACTCTTGTTTGTTCCCTCTGGAATATTTTTCTTTATACCCCCAATCGTGTCGCTATCAACAGTAGTCTGTAGTTGTTTGTTGATCATTACATTCAGTTTTTTCATTAAAAATAATACAAAGTAGTTCAAAGTCTTGTCTCATATGAGTAGATAACAAGTTGTCAACTAAATAATGCCAAAATATTGCACTACGATACAGATTTTCAGTAAAATTAGTCACAACCAATGTTTTACGCAGAACTCTTTTCGAAATTTCTAGTGCTCTAGCACCATGGCCAACTGCATCCATGAGATTCATAGTCGGAACCTGTAATGCAAACATAACTTTGATTGAAATTTGGCTGACTTTGCTGTATAGTTATATATATATATAGACTTCAGCAACATATTTATTATATTTGTTGGTGGACTAGATTTTAGTGAGAATTCAGCGACACCTGAAGGGAAAGGTGCATAACCTACAGTATGAAATCAAGTCAACTGAGAGAAGAATGGAACCGAGGCATACACTGAGGTGATGCCACATATTAGCTCGCAGTAATGAGAGCCGATATGGACAAGAAAACGCACAAGACAATAACAAGTCACATGAGGAACAAACATGTCTGGTTGACCGAGGTGCCACCACCTATGAACTCGCAGTCATCGCAGCTATTGTGGAAGAAGCTCACCCATAAAGAGACCGAGAAAGTGCCCTCCTCTCGTTCACAGAGAAATGCAGAAGGAGAACCAAATCCCATAGATTTTTAATGATTATGAATACTTTTTTTTTGTTATTCTAGTTTGTAAGAGTCAATATTCTATCACTATAATGGTAGGAGTCTTAGGAATGATCAAGACTGAACATCAATTTTGCATTTTTGATATGTAGAATTTGGTCAAAACTTTGGCTTACTTACCTGAACGTATTTTGAAATTTTGGAATCTACTAGCCTTTCCTTTAAATAAAAAAATTGCCTCCACAAACATTCACAAATGCCAATAGGGTTATACTGCCCACCTTATCGATCTCACTGGACCGGAAACGCTTCGTGATGTATGCACAATCACTTCCTCCTTTGGTTTCCTTAGGTGCGCAAGGCCGTTTCAACGCAGCATCTAAAAGTCCTACATGAGAACCAGACGTTGTTATTATTTATGTTGTTTTCAGCTAACAATAGAATATCAATATACACTTGGCACTTGAATAATTAAAATGGTAAAGTTGTTCTCGGTGCATCTAGTAGAAGGAAACATTGAAATATCTAAGAGCTTATCAAACAGATTATCTACATATTATCAAACAGCTAACCTGTGTTTTTATTTGAAACGACAGCAGCTGTAGCTACTGCTCCGAGTGGTAATGGAAGTCTATTAAAAGATGGGGTAATCTCGGTGCATCTAGTAGAAGGAAACATTGAAATATCTAACAGCTTATCAAACAGATTATCTACATATTATCAAATAGCTAACCTGTGTTTTTATTTGAAACGACAGCAGCTGTAGCTACTGCTCCGAGTGGCAATGGAAGTCTATTAAAATATGGGGTAATGGAATTTATCCCCAATCCCTAACCCTAATGTATCAAACCAAATCACTCTTGATTATGATGGAAGGACATGTGATTCAACATTTAATCACTACATCATGTATAACGACAATACATTTAAGTCTCACTAGGATTTCCATAGGTCATTGCTATGGATTCTATAAGTTTATGAAGATACCAGGTTAGGATGTTAAGAGGAGGTTAAAGTCATTATATAGTTTATGGGGAATATGATGATGGTCATATTGTCATAGATCTCATATTTCTCTTGCACATGGGTCTCTCTTGTGATGCTCATGCCTCTCATGGACTAGGGTCCATCTTCTTGTCTTGAAAAGGTACGAAGTTTGTACACATTCTTGTGCTTATCTCTTGCGTACTTCATGGTGATATTGGAAAAGATATTGATGCACAACTTGTGACAATCATGGAATAGATCTTGATGATTTGTTTGTATAAATAGTGGTGATTATCTCGACATATTGTATAATGGTCTTGACATAGACCATAGTGATTATATTGGAATTGTCCATGGTTATGTTGTGACATATTGCTCATTTGTTGGAATGTTCAAAGATTTGGAAAATCCGATGATGTAAAAGTTGACGGTCCAAATGAAATCGATGGATGATTATTTTTGGGTATATATTTGAGGTATGTATTTGAGGTATGAATCACTATCTTGTGCTTATAGTGACAAAGATACATGTACAGGTTAATAGAGATAGTGAATGAGGCATTGTGACATAGATAGTGATTGTGATAGGTTGAAAAAGGTAGTGATACAATGATGGACATGTAGGGACAAAGATATAAGTACAAGTTGTAAGAGATAGTGATACAATGATAATTACAGATTGATTCTTTTATTTATATCACAACACGAGGATGAAGCAAAGATAGGAGATTGTAGTCTCCTTGAGGTTGGTTCGTGAGAATTGTGAGCAAAGATGATTTTTGGTATGAAATTTATCCCAAGGGCGAATTTATATGGGTCCCAAAACAATCTTGGGCCAATTTTTACTATAATAAGGGTTTTTTTAATTTAATAGGTTAGTCCAATATTTATTGACTACTTGAACATGAGAAATCGATTAGCCAATCCCGCGAGAAAGGGAAAAACAAATTCGTTGCATATAGCCATCCGAAATAATATGGAAATGGGCAATTCGCCCACTTTTTTCGAGTAATGTAGAATAAGAGACTTTTTTTTTCACCTTTTCTTTATGATGGAGGTGATTAGCAATTGGTTCACCTCTTTTTTTTCATCAATAGAGTTGATTAGCAGTTAGATCGACAACGATTTATGGACCATAGGGAAAATTGCAGTTAGATCACCCTCATAGTGAGGTAAATATGGACCATAGGGTCTTTTACCTCCATATTTCAAGGTAAATAAAAATTCCATGAGTTATGACCTCTGGGTTTCATGGTGAATAAGAAATTTAATTGTTTCAGCTCCTAGGTGAAGGTTTTTTTATTCCAAATCGGTCCACATTTAGAAAAAAACGTAGAATGATCTAGTCAAATAGGGAATTTTATTTTCTATATAATGTTGCAATAGTTACCAATTCACTCCATAAAGAGGCTATGGAAAGAAATTTAACAGTGATTGAGACGTTGTACAAAGAAATTCAGTAGTGGGTGAGAGGCTATGGAAAATCTATGCATTTGTTCAAAGCTTCTTGGGCTCTTGAGTCTATATAGAGGTTGGTTTTCCTAGCTTGCATTTTTTGTTTTTTTATCTCCACATTGAGTGTAAAAAATTGATCAATGAAGGATCTAGTTCCTTTTCACTTCCCAAATTTTTTATTTATGTTGAGTTACTCTTTTGTTTCGTTGATGGTAATTTGTGAGTAAGTTGTTCCACCTCAAGTTAAAGTTTGGGTTTGCACACTACTAGATTTTGATCCAAAATCCGACGGTTTTTTCTGACGGCGCATGGATTTTTTCTTTTAACCGTGCCAAAAATCAGAAAGATTAAATTTTTTTTTGAAATGGTGGGCATAAGTGTCGCTTAAGCGACGACAATTCTCCTAAGTGTCGCTTAAGCGACGGCGCTAAAATTTCTATCCTCCTAACTGTCGCTGAAGCGACGAATATCCTCCTAAGTGTCACTTAAGCGACGGATCTATAATCAATTCATTTGGAACTTCTATAATCAATTCATTTGTCCTAATAGGAGGTTGTATGGTAGTATATTCATTTCTTCTATCTAAGTTTAAAATCCAAG
>LPNX010791612.1:482662-518673 GCA_001517045.1 Pseudotsuga menziesii
TCATTCCTTGGATCCAAATATATGGTGGAAATCGATTACGGCATGAGTTTATGTTTTAAACCAAAAATTGATTTGGGATTTTTGTTGTGGAAAAGAGGCAAGTCGAGGGTTTCTCCTATCATTCATGCAACCCTGTCGAAAAGAGGCAAGTCGAGGGTTTCTCCTATCATTCATGCAACCCTGTCGAAAAGAGGCAAGTCGAGGGTTTCTCTACATCAACCACTGCTGCTACAACTTCTGTGGCCTTGATTTGGGATTTTTGTTGTGGAAAAGAGGCAAGTTAAGGGTTTCTCCTATCATTCATGCAACCCTGTCGAAAAGAAGCAAGTCGAGGGTTTCTCTACATCAACCAATGCTGCTGCAACTTTTGTGGCCTTCCCATTATTTGGTGGTTTTATCTCCGAGACAAATGGTATGAATTCAGTTCCATTTTCATTTTCTGGAAAGGGCAGTGCTGCATCTGCTACTGCAAAGATGGATTCCAAATTGAGAAACCCTGAAACAATTCCACAGGTTGAACCATCATCTTATATAGGTGAAGACCATTCATTTAAAATCTCTACCAGTGGTGCAAATTTCACAGTAAAATCCCAAAATGAACTGAAAACCAGTGCTATCTCTCCTTCCCCATCATGAGAAGCTCTGGGTTCAGCAGAGAAGTGCTATCTATGAGATTTAGAATGGGAATGGGAGGGGTTTCTGCCCTTTGTCCGTAGAGGAGTGGTCAATAGGTAATTCTTCATCACGTGAACAATAGGAGAGGGCCGAAGAGGATAAGGCCGCAGGGGACAGAGCTCGCAGAGGAGAGGGCGGCAAAGGAGGGTTTGCAAAGGATGAGGGTTTGCAGAGGTCACACTGAGGTTGACAGAATGCCCCAAATGGATCTGTTCTCAGGCATTCCACCATATCAGTTGCACTTGTAAGTAGATGCTCTTTAATAGATAAGTTAACCTCCTTGCTTGAGTTCATTTCTTTTACCATGCTTTCCATGTTCTTTAGCAAAAATAGATCACTATACATACATCTCTCTTCTATAGAGGGAATTAAATTATTGAATAGGATTCTACATTTATCATGTATACCCTCAAATATCTTGTCAAACTTTATGGTCATTATGACCTCAAGCAAACTATTGAAAACTTCTGCATCAACCTCAATTCCCCCTAATGCATCTCTTGCTCTGAAAAATTGCTCAATTGTATACAAAAATCCCTCAAAACCCTAACCCCAAATGGATCCATTCTCAGGCATTGCTCTGAAAAATTGCTGTTGAGGCTTGTTCCACTGCTTCCACTATCAATTGAAGAGGATTTGATAGTAACAATATGATGGTAGAAATTGGGAGAGCTTGTCACTCTGGAACCAGTTTGCTGTTTCACAAGGGGAATCAAGGATTGAACTACATCAGTCATCAGAGGTCGATAATCTGCTTTTGATTGAACACACATTGCTACAATGGCTGCTACCTGCAGGTTTCACCAAATGTGTAGAGTTTAAAGTCATAAGGTCATTCCCACACATCAAGAAAATAGACACAGACATGAAGAGATTGAGCTTTCTAAAATGAACTTTAGGTACCTGTATTAGTTCCTTCTTTGAGTACTGCCCTTCCAAAATAGGATTGGCCAGTTCCGTGACCCTCTCTCTATCAGTAAGGCATGGAAGAGCCTGACAAAAGCAAGTAAACATTCCATTAAACAAAATCATGCAGAAAGGCCAAGTATACCTGAAAAGTAAAACTAGGTATCTAGAAAGTGATCAATAGGGTGGAACTATTCAGTCTGGCAATAAAACAGCTGGGCCTTCAGATAATTAGGCAATGCTAGAGTAGCAAATGCATTTCAAAGTTACTAATTACCTAACAGAGGGCTCCAATGAGCTGGCTAGCACTCTCTTCAAAATCTGGTCATGCTTGTAGCCATCTGATTGAAGCCTTCTATAAGGTGCATATTCACTACCATATCTTTCAAGGTTCAGTAATGAGTCAACACTAAAACCAACCAGAAAGCATGCCAAAAGATGGCTTTGGATTTGACTGATTTGTTGCTGGCTATTCCATGCAGTAAAGGATCAGTTATGCTCTAAGGACTTTGATATAGACAACTGTCTATAAATTCTCCAGTTTCAAATTCAACAAACTTGGTCTTGTTTTGGTAGGGAAGGTTTCATTTGATTTAACTAGTCGATTGAGACATTGCAGCTAATCAAAGAAGGGGTGAAATGGGCAGATAGGACCTTAATTTGACAAGCAAAGTCTTATTGGCACTTTTCATTTGGAATGCAAAATATTTGAAAGCTGTATATATACGTTTGTCAGAGCAGACCTCCCAAGCCCTGATTAGAATACGGTTGCCTAATAGTGATGGGCTTATGTTTGTGCCCTGGGCTTCACCAGCTCAAATTAAAAGGTCAGATTTGCTTCATTTGTTAAGGGGAACATGTTGAGGAACAAAACATTCATACCATACCAAGGGTTGGGGAATAAATCAAGTAAGCTATGAATGATTTATCCATCAAATGAGAGGTTGGGGTCAAATTTTGCAGATTGGAAAAAAGGATACTTAAGAAAATACATAGTACAAGAGAACAAGATAGAGAAATAATCAATACCCAAGAGACAAGTACGCCTTGTCCAGCAGGCCTCTTCATGTCTACAGGTACACGACCTATCAAAAGCTCTAAAAGCACAACACCAAAGCTGTAAACATCTGATTTTGTAGTCAAGTGTCCTGTCAAAGCATACCTGCAGTAAAAATTGTATCGAGTGATCAGAAGTCAAGCAGTAAACTTCTTGTATCTCAGGCTATTTGTTGCTGATGTTAAGGAATAGCATTTGATGTACATTAAGAAACTTACTCTGGGGAAACATATCCTGTAGTTCCTGGGGCAACATATCCTGTAGTTCCTGGGGAAACATTTGATGTATTGTTTGTTGTGTGTATACATTGATGCATTGTTTCCTTAGTGTGTGTATGAGAGAGAGAGAGAGCATTGTACAAGGTTGCAGGGTATTAAGTTATCCCCTTGTTAACTGCTTTTTATAATTTGTTAGCATGTATTCATCCTAAAATTTCAATGTTTGGCAATGAAACATTGATTTGCAAGTGGGGGAGATAGATGCGACTGTTGAGTGTTCATAGATGTCGACTTAACTTCTTACAGAGTTGAATAACCATTTGATATCTTAAATGAATATTCAATTTAATATTTTCTTATAGTTTTTCTTTGTCTTATAGATTCCCATGTGGCATCCTGCTTCGGCTGCCTAGTGTTCCCTAGCTTTTCTACTCACTATAACAATGAATTATCTATTTAATCTAGACAACACTATCTCATACTTGCCACCGAATCCTTTGTTGCATGATAAGCTATCACATACCTAGGTTCATGGGTTCATGGTGTATGTTGGAGGAGTTGCAGACATGGGATAACATTCCGCTTGTATTGGGGCACGGAACAAAAAGCTCTTCATTTCAACACAGGGCCTACATGGCCTAGCACCAAAATCATGACAATGTTTCATGTAATTTGTTAAAATTTAATTACATACAATCCAAGGTGGTAGAGTAGGTCATTGCATAGTGATGGTCCAGGGATGGGAGTGTCGGTCAGACTTTGCAATATCGTTGGAATTTTTTTGCATGTGCTAATGGTACTGCTTTTGTTGTTCAGAATTTGTAAGTGTTGTCACCAGACTTGTGCATAGCTCTTATACATGTGATATTTTTCTGTTTCAATAGAAGTTTCTTGTTTTATCTGTTGGATGATTTGCTAAATGACAGTTGTTTCCTTGTGTCTTGTAAATGAAAGTTAAATCTTTATTTTGCATTTATGTTCATGCAGTGCCTGTATATGGACTTGCAACTTCAATGTGAATGATATAGATGATCCACACACTCTTCCCAATGCTAATATTATTGCAGGACCAATTCTTTTTGGTCATAATGCTCGAATTTGGGATTGCTACATCTCTGATAATGTAAGTATCTACCTTTTCTTTCATTTGATGGATGTGGCCATTGGTTTTGATGAGGATGGATGGTTAAAATGTTTTTTTAACTCTTTCTCTAGGTTCCAGACCAATTGCCATCCCCACCTACTGATGACTGTGTAGTCTTGCTTCATTTGTTATATGTTCCTGAGTGACTTTAGTTTTTTAAAATTTGAATGGCCAGGTAAGGCACTGATTGATATTTTAGGGAGATGAAGAATCCAGATAATTATAAGGACTACTAGCCATCCCACAACTGAGATTTGTAGGATTAGGAGGCGGCGTTTCATTTTGTCTTTGATTTTGAGCCTGTGGGGTGTTTGTAACTGTAAAACTTGGGTTTAGCATTGTGGATTCTATAGATGAGGGTGTCAGGGGGTATTAAAAAAAGTTTATGCAACTGTGATTGCTGCCATTTCTTTGTTTATTTTTGTTTTCTTGGATTTAACCTTATCAAGGTTTTCAGGGACCAAATTTGCTTGATGCTTAATATCTTGACAAAACCAATGCAGGGATTAATGTCATTCTCAGGAGTTTGAGCAAGGTGGTATTTGAATCTGTTTCTGCCACCACTATACTTAGTAAGACAAAATTTACACTTCAGGTTCAGTTTTCTGGGAATCTTTTCACAATAAGCTGATGCAAAGTCCTTCTGCCTCAACATTTTCAAGGTTTTGGCTTCATTTTTTGCTGCTGTTAGGGTTTATACTTTATAGCAATTTTAAAAGTGTGTGGCTGATTGGGTTTTCTATTTTATAGATTTTCCCAAGAGTGTTTTGCTGTGGTTTAGGGCTTGTATGAACACTAATAGCCTTCAAATGCCAAAAAAAACATTAACAACAAAAAATGACCTAAATAAACACCCCAAACAAGCCCTAACAACAATTATAAGAGCCCTAAAAACAAAGATTCTAACCTCTAAAACCCTAACACCAGAGAAGAAAGGAGAAAATATGCTTGGAGGAGAGTACCGTCTGGGCTGGGAAATCAGCTGTAATAGCAGAAGATGAGAAATCCTAGTTACCTTATCCACCGCAAAAGAAGAAATCCCCACAAACTACCTCTATTATGATGCCCTATTTGATTTTATGGATACCATAGTTGTTTTGATGTGTTGTGCTTGAGTCCTCTCGGTCACCCGTGGTCACATTTGCTGAAGGAGAGAGCAATCCAGCAAGAAAATGCAAGAAAATATGTATGTAAGGTCCCTATCCCAAATGAGCTAAAGCTTTTCCCAACTGAATTGTACTTGGTTATGGATCCTCTTCAAGTACCCTTGTGTACTTCATTCTATGGTTCAAGCCGTACTCCATCATTTGTTGTGGGATAGTCTTTTGGATCCTTGGGAGCTCTACCCTCTGATAATAATTCCTTCCTGCAGCTGGGGTTGAAATATGATCCTTTGCAAATGGATTCATGTATGGCCCTGTTATTCCCATTCTGCTGCTCACTTCTTGTTTAATAGAGCATAATGGATTTGACACCCATATAACTCTGCTTGATTTCCCATTTCGTATTCAACTTTCCACATGTGCAAGCTCTCAGGTTAATTTACCCCTTCACCTTGTCTTAACTTGACCCTCAAATACCAACTAAGTAAAACTCAAAGTCAACAAAACACAACTCATAATAGGTAAACCCTGCCCTTAGTGGGAATTGTAGATGTTCATAGTTGACCAATCAATCAATACATGCTTAAACTAAAGTTTAAACCACAAACTTATTCATATCAAGGATAGAAAATAGCGCAGATCCATGGGTAGAAGGGTTAAACCTTAGTTGGAAAATATGTTCCACATCCTAGTTGGATAAGCAGATGGGTGTACCCTTTGCTTGCTAGTGCTGCTTTACACTGGATAGTGTCAACTGCCTTGACAAGGGTGTCAAAAGAAGTAGTACCAACTGTCACAAACAATGTTCTCTCTCTTTCTGTGTGTGCATCCATAAGTGCCCTCACTTCATCTAGGGAATAGTGCCAACCACAAATAGTATTCTGTGCTGACAACGATACATCCACTTAACATAAATCACAAGTTTACATTAAGTCTTGTCACCTATCATTCATTGATTGAAAGAGAAAATGTCAAGCGAGAAATAGCTTATAGATGCTTTCTATGTCAAAGTTCATGCATTAATATTTCATACCACTATCAAAATTTGTTTATTTAAAAAGAATGAATTCAGGGGTCAGAAAATAGAGTCATTATAACTAAAAATTGTGAACTGAGAATAATAGCTTTGAGGAAAAAGCCTTGAAGAGAAATAACGTTATAATAACAGAAATAGCAGTGATTGCATTCTGCGGGATTGTGCAATCTATGCATCTCATGCCAGCATTTTAGTAACAAAATATTGGATATGTAGTGTAGCGAGCTTCCTGAGTGTTGTAAGCTGGCTACACTACATTGTCAAAACATCTTGTAAAACAAAATTGAGAATTGAGCTCTGAGTTATTTATGGCTTTTTTTTAATAATGTTATGTATTGTATGAGCTCTGAGTTTTTTATGGCTTTCTTTTCTTTTAATAATATTATGTAATAGATATATTTAAAGTCTATAGAAATGTATAAAGTATGTTATGTAAGTGATTTAACTACTAAAGTTTATAGAAGTGTACATACATACCTCTTTGGATTTGAAACTGTGACTTCTTAATAGATTTGAAACTGTGTTTTCTTAGAAAAAACACATACTCTTAACCATTAGGCTTACTCATGCTGTACCAAGCAGTGGGTTTCCTTGGTTTCTGAAAGACTCAAGCGTTCAGAGGATACCTAGTTTGTGTGAAGGCTATTGTTGTTTTTAATTGCACACTGTTATGGTAAAATCAATAATCTGACACTGGAAACTAAATTTGCAGGCAAGGAAAGAACTGTCTTCTCTCAAGGGTTTGGTGAAATGACAGGCATTGGTTCGTGGACATATCATGAGAAAGCAAGCAAAGCAATTGAAACACTGAGACGTATGCAATAACTTGTTACGATCCATGCTAAAGTTCATGCTCGTAGTCTTTAGAATGTGTGAAGGAGATCAAGTGTAAGGACTTCCATTTCCTTTCATGATAGTAGAATCCATTTTTGGCCAATATATCCCAAAATTTGTAAGGCAAAGCATACACCACAAATGAATATGTATACTCTGTAGCTGTATCCTATATGGTACAGGAAAATGTTCTATTCATTGCACCAAATATGGAAAATCCCAATTTGCTAATATATAAAACATGGAAACTGATGCTGTCAGGCAAACCACCCTGTCAAATACCATTTGTCTTATGACCTATCTCTGTAACAGATGCTACATGTGCTACAGGGATATGTGATGCCAGTTTGTTATATGCCAAGCCTCTGGATCCGTGTTGTGTCAGGCATCTTTTCTGTTCACCCATCCTTTTCAGAGTTTTATTGTTGGTTGCTTTAAGGGATGATGATTTGGATAGCGCCCTGCAACACCTACACTGTTATGACTGATATTGATACATTATAATAAAAAATGTTGCAATCATAGATGCCTAAGTATGGAGTTGCCCTTATTTGAAAATATACTAATAAGTATGGAGTTACCCTTATTTGAAAATATGCTTACAATGAGTTTATCAGGAACTCAGGAACTACCCATGACAAGTATCATTGGTTTTCATGTTAAATTTTTTTGCCTATATATCGAAGGGAGAGACTACTCCGTTTAAAGCTGAAAAACCAATATATCAGAAAAGCAGAGTATGGTCCTGGAAAATGAGGTCATGATTGTATTTGGTGAATTTTTTTTCATAGGAAATGAAAATAGTGCTTAATGACTAATGTTCTTCAAGAATCATTCAAGATCGTTTGTACTTACTATGTATATAAAATTTTGGAGTAACTAAGCACAGATAAGTCCTGTGACTGATTTCATGGTTATAGACTGTCATCATCCTTCAGTCTTCTTAAAAAAACTCCATTACACTAGTTACAATAATTCCAACAAATGGATTTTAACATAATATTCATCTATGGTGTGGGCGGATTTTAACAAAATATTCATCTATGGTGTGGACGAAATTAGGGAAAATTCAATAATGATTTAGCTGGTGAACAATTTGTATTTCCTAAACTTCACTGGGCTATCTCCAATAGTGTGGGTTTCTGGTAGGCTTGGAGTGTTTGTATATTCTCATAAAAACATATGATGTTCTCTCGATACCAGGAATACAAAAATTGCATTTTTGTTTCACTTGGCATTTAGTTTGATCCTCTTCCACCCAATTCTTGGTTCTTATGTTACCATTTTATAACGAGTTGCTGTAACAATTGTAACAGAGCTTGGCTTCCATATAGGTATATCCAGGGCAAGAGATTGTAACGGTTATTTGTTTGGTTGCGAGTGCAATCTTAAAGCATTTGTGGTTTTCTTTGTGTGGGAGTATTCAACCCATTCTGAAATAGAATGTTTCTTGGGAAATACTCCTACTTGAAGCTACTCAAATTTACTTCCTCACAAGCCTGGCTGGCGTAAAGGATAGTGTGCAGGATGTGTAAATGACAGTCAGGAACAACTCACGAAGCTCCCTGTTTGCCCCACTTTACAAGCAATGAGTATGGAAACGGTCTAACTAGCTGTAGACATCCAGGTGGTGACAGTGTGGATGTTTTTATTGCTGGGTGGGCCCCGCCACCCTCTGTATGTCATCTTCAAAGCTAATCATGAAAGTCAGAGCTTAGAGCTTTTATGGAAGATGACCATGAAAGTCATAGAGCTTTAATGGAAGCTGACACTGTGTCGTTAGTTTGTAAAGGTGCAAAGAAGAAAAACACAAGATTCAGTTCTGGATTTCCATCTTGCCATTTATATTTTTGTCCAATGTATCACCTCCCAAGTGTTACAGCTTTTTTGCAATTATATTTTTATCCAATGTGTTATCTCCGATTGTCACATCTTTTTTGCAATGTAACAATTCTCATAGATGCTCTGGTCTTCTTTTCCTATGACGGTGTCTTGATTCTTGACAGCTATGTAAATCGAAGGAGTGCCAGCATAGCATATCAAGAAAGCGTCATTCCCGAGGAGAGCCTAATCACCACAGAAAATATGGGGATTATAATTTTCAGTTAAGTTTAAAAAAAAAAAAATATCCCATTAAATGAGATATATAGAATATCTTGCAACTCGTTGAGAAGAAAGGGACATAATTACACTGAATTTAGAATCTTTCTTTTAATAATTGAGATTCACATTATTTTCACAATATTTTTTTAAAAAAAAAATTCAACAAGCGTCGCTTATGCGACGCTTTCACATGTTGCTTTTCCGACGTTTTTGCTGGATATCCGTCGCTTAAGAGACGCTTTCACATGTCGCTTTTTCGAACTTTTTTGCTAGATATCTGTCGTTTTTTCGACGCTTCGTCTTAATTTCCATCGCTTATTCGATGGTCCTTCTATCGCTTAACCGATGGCATGAAGGTTATTTTCTTATAAAACTTTCACTACTGTCGAAGATATTCCGTCGCTTAACCGACGCTTTAAATTTAACTGATGGTTACTTAGGTGTCGCTTAAGCGACGGTTACTCACGTGTCGGAAACCCGACGACAAGTTTCTGATGCTTCACAAAAAAACAAAGTGTCGTACATGCGACAGGGAAGTGTCGAAAATCCGACATGACGGCCGTCGGATTTTTGCTCAAAATGTAGTAGTGTTGGTAGGGAATTTGTTTCCAAATTGTTTACATTCTTCATAAAAATATAATTTAAAAATATTATTTTCATTATCAACATCTTTACATGAAGAACTAGGTGTCGAGCTAGTCGAGGACATGTGGCCTTAATTGTGTTTTCTTCATAACAATTTTCTTTCAAAAAAAGAGATGAAATACCTTCATGTTTTTCAACATATTTGTTTATGTGCTCTCTTTATTTTTTAACATTCTTACACTAAAATTCCATAATTTCTGCCACTTCTGCTACTATGCTAGTAGCTAGAACATATTCCTTGCCTATTTCATTTATGGCTAAAGTTATGCAAGTTTATACTTGATGGAATTTTGTGTATGTTGTTGTATGTGTTCCATTTATAGTGGAAAGTCTCTCAATAATTTAAGTTACTCCATCAATATCTAGAGTTTGATCTCTTTCTTGAGCTTGTTCTTGTATCGTTGGAGGAGAGTGTCATTGTTCCTTATTGACATACAGATATGCTGGTTGTGTATTTTCCACTTTGTTACTTTCAATTTCTACGGATTCAACCTTTTCTACTCCACTGATAGGTATAGAAACTTATAGTTATGTTTTAGTCATTATTTTATGTGATTGGTCATGCAGTTCATATGAAGGTATTATGTCTGTTCCCAATCCTCCTGGGTCTTTTGCACATAGGGTTCAACATTCAATTCATGTTTCATCATCACCTTCTAGTGCCGGGGAAAAACCTGTGGCATGACCTACGTTATTTGTCACCATAATTGTACCTATTCAAGGACAGACCTCTGGTATAGAGAAATCTATAGTTTATGTCCCTCCTACCCACACAAAGGATAACCCCCCATCTAGTTCAGGTCATCCCTTGGGGACACAACCTGTAACCAATAAAACCTCTTATGGGTATGGTTATATAGCAGATCAAGAACTTGTAGGAAGCATTAATTATCCACCCAACCCTACAGGAATGCCTTATGATGGAATTCCATATCCTAGTAATACTTTCACGCCATGGGGGTAACCTAATTCGTCGTACATGGCAGCTATGGAAGGGATACCTATACATACTGCAAGGGTTGCTGGAGGAGCGTCTTATGGAGGTCCTCCCCCTGTGAGGCCTAATGGTCCTGGAGGGCCCAGTGGATTTCCTCCTTATGGTCCTAATGGTCCTGGTGGTCCTAGGGGACCTGGTGGCTTCTCTCCTAATGGTCCAGGAGGTTCTGGTGGCCCTCCTCCTAGTGGTTCCAGTGGCTCCAAAGGTTTACCTCCCCGGTGTCCTGGAGGGTCTCATGGTCCACCTTCTGGTGGTCCAAGTGGTCTTGGTGGTCCGAATGGTCCTTGTGGTCCCAGAGGCCCTGGTGGTACTCCTCCCAAAGGCCCCAACGGTCCTAATGGTTTTTTTCCTGGAAATCAACCCCGTGTGGACGGATCTTCGGTAGTTATTCATCACAGCAACCTTTCTATCAGTCTACTTATAGTCCTACAGGTACTTATATGCCATATCAATATTACCAGTATGTGCAACCTAATCATCACTTACCTTTCCTAGAAACTTTGGACTTTCTTGATTTGTCTAAGTTAATTAATGACCCCATTCGACATAACCCCTCATGGCCTCCCATTCTGGTAAAGTTACCATTAGACGTTGTAAAGTTTGATGGGAAGCAGGGAGATGATCCGAAAAACCATGTCATGACATTCCATTTGTGGTGTTCTTCAAGATGCCTTATGAATGATTCGGTTCATTTAAGACTCTTTCAGTGAACTTTGACCGGTACATCCGCGAAATGGTACATTGAACTTCTGCAACATTTGTTTGTGGATTTTGTCTCATTGGAAATTGTATTTCCTCCGCACTTTTAGCTTCCTATCCATTATGAAACAGGCACTGATCTCTTAACTTCTCTAAGATAGAACACCTCCACCCACATATTCGATCATATCCATGAGTGGAGAAGGTGGAGAAGACTTATTAAGGCTCCTATCTCGAATCAATTATTATCTAATTGGTTTACTAAATATTTGTTGCCTCCGATTGCGTGAGATGTGGCTATGGGCGGTGCCGTTACTGAAGAGAAAGCCATTAATCGAGCCCAATACCTTGACTTCATCTATTCCTAGTCCGAAACTTTGTATGACATGATCCCTCAAGCTCCTCGGCCAAGCACCAATCCTGCAAAGCCACCTACAGAAGTCATTGTTAACAGGATTGTTGGTTTAATCCAGTCCCCATCAGCAGCAAAAATTGCCAAGTAACCCCACACTGCCACCCCTACTCCTTCGACTCCCAAGGTTTCTGCCAAGGTCAATTCTATTCAGTGCATTCAAATGCTCGAAAACAATAAAAAGAAAGGTAAAGCTAAAAACAAAAAACCTGGAAACCAACAGGAGAATCCAAAACCAACCACCAATGATAATGGTAAAGGTAAAATAAAATAAAAATATCTGTGTATGCTATGCGGAGGTGACCATTTCACAAAAGAGTGTCCTCATCGAGATGAAATCACCCAATTTTTGAATACTAATCCCGCACCTACAGTTCTCACGGATCCTTTTCCCTCTCAACAGCAACTGATAGACCACATGTCTAATTAAGGAAATCTAGTTCTTCAGAGGAAATTTGCATGATGTCCTTGAATACTATTAGTTTGCAAACTCGAAGTCAGAGTTACGAAAAACCCATACACAAGAAAGAAGACAATTCTTCTTCAAGAAAATATCCCTCTACTGGTTCTCCCGAATCCTCGTCTACTGTCCCCCTAACCATCTAGAAGCCTAATCTCAACATGATTTTTCATCCACCCAAGAGTACTCTTAGGAAGGTTGTTTTTAACCCTAATGCCCGAGCTGCTCAATTTTATAATGTAGTTGAATATCTCGCTCAGGAACCATGTGCAATGTCTACCTTGGAAGTACTCCAAAGTTGTCCTACACAAGGCAAAAACTTGTTAACTGTGTTAGGAGCTTTAGACCCAGACAATACTAATTTGATTCATTTCAATGTCGAGAACTATAAGTCTAGAATACTTCACAAACTCGCTTTCCAAATCATCATGAAAGTAGTCGAAAACAATGTCTTTAGAACTGTCTTAGACGAAGAAGCTTCAACTTCGGTTTGTCCCTGTCTTGTTGGAAACCTATTGGCTCTCCCAAGTTTGTAACACCACCTACAACTCTGAAAGCCTTTGATGGATGAGGTTTCTATCCCCATGGTCTGATATCATCCATTTTAGTTGAGCTTGGGGGAAAAACTATTTCTATTCAAGTAGAAGTAGTAAATGTCCCCTTAGATTACAATATCCTTCTAGGAAGAAATTGGTTTTACGCCATGACTATTGACGCTTCGACGATTTTTTGAACTATCCAATTTCCATATGCAGGATGTTACTACCTCTATGGCTAATAACATCCCTATGTTAGGCCGGTCCCCTCCTCCTTACCAGTCGATTGGGGTAGGCATGTTGAAGGATTCATCACTTATGTGGGTTTTTTCGCCTACTCCTCCTAACACAGACACAACGAAAGTAAATATGATTGCATCATTTGACTATGATCCAAAGGGAAAACAAATTGTTGTGTCAACCTCGTTGAGTCTGCATGAAGAAATGTACAAAATTATTGAAACCCTGTTCGATGATCACACTAATGAAATTCATCTAAAAACCTATCCCACTGCTAAACTTGTCAGGGAAAAACTAAGGCAATTCCATCCACGAAAGGACGTGACTATTAAAACTAAAATAGAGAAACTTCTCAAAGATGGGTTTATTTACCCCATACCCCTGACGGAATGGATATCGAACGTTGTCGCTGTCAATAAAAAGTAGGGCACCATTAGAGTCTCTATCGATTTTAGAGATTTGAACAAATCTTGTCCCAAAGACAACTTTCCTACTCTGCATATCGACCAGATTATCGACAACTGTGGCGGAAGTGTCATCTTCTCATTCATTGATGGGTTTTCTGGTTATAATCAGATTGAGATTTTACCCATTGACAAGCACAAGACAACATTCATTTTCCCATGGGGAAACTTTGCATATAGGAAGTTACCATTTGGTTTAAAAAATGCTGTAGCCACTTTCCAGCATGCTATGTCCTATGTGTTTCACGATATAAAACATATTGTTGAACCGTACCTTGAGGACCTCTCTGCTCATTCACAGCGACAGGAGGAGCACCTTGGTCATGTTAGAGACATTTTCCTAAGATGTCGTCACTATAATATACGGATCAATCTGCATAAATGTGTTTTCTGCGTTGAGACAGGAAGCCTGTTAGGTTTTTCGGTTTCTAAGGATGGCATCCAGATAGACCCATTGAAAATTGCCTCTATTTTAGCTCTACCAGCCCTAACCAACCTTCTAGAACTCCAAATTTTACAAGGGAAGGTAAACTTTCTCTACCGTTTTGTGTGCAATTTTGCAAAGAAAACCCACGGTTATATGTGTCTCCTTAAGAAGGACACTCCGTTCTATTGGGATGACCAAGCCCAGCAAGCCTTTGATAATCTCAAACATGCTCTGACTCATTCACCCATGATAGACCCCCTAGATTATTCAAAGGATTTTCTCTTATATATTGATGCCTCCACTACTACCATTGCTATGGTCTTGGTGCAGGAAAATCTCGACGGTCAGGAGCACGTGATTTACTATGGTAGTAAGAATCTTATGGATTCTGAAACCTGATATTCACGCGTGGACAAATTAGCATTGGCCACGGTCATTGTTGTTCAAAAATTTTATCACTACATTTTGCTCCCCACAACCACTATATTGGAAGACCAGAACCCTATGTATTACATCCTGACTCATCACATGCTCAGCGGCAAGTGCTGCCGATGGATAGTCATACTACAAGAGTTTGATCTGAAATTTTCCAAAGCCACATCAAAGAAATCCTTGGTCTTTGCTGAGCTCATGTGTGATATTCCCTATGCTTCGATGGAATCTGAGCCCAATGATTCATTTACAGATGAATTCCTATTACTGATAAGCACTACTAACCCATGGTATGGAGATTTGCTCATTTATCTCCAAACACAAATATTTCAGCCAAATCTATCCCGTGACGATCATTGCCATATCCGTCACCACGCAAAATACTACCTCATCTTGAATGACACTTTGTATAGACGTGGGATCGAGTCCATTCTCCGGCGATGCCTCATCCATGAGGAAGCGAACAAGTGTGGAATGATTTCCCAGAAAATCCTTTGCGCTGGCTATTTCTGGCCTTTTAAAGGTTTTGATCTTAATTTATATCGATAAAAGGAATTTCCTTCTGTATATCAGTTTTATGGGGAAAACCAATAATATTTATCCATGTAATTATATAATCCCATAAGGAAGTTGGGATTCTGTCTCACCACTATTTCTTATTCAGTTTTATAGTCTTGGTCAACATTTCTTCCAACACCTTATTCACCGATTCAACTTTCCCTTAACTTCTGGGTGATATGCATTTCAATTTTGATGGAGAATGTGATACTTCCAAGTGATTTCCTGCATAATATTAGATGTAAAATGGAAATGTTGGTCAGTAATAATCTCCCTAGGTACATCAAATCGAACAAAAATACCTGCAAATAGAAAATATGCTACTATCATTTCCATATCCCTAGGTACTTATTTTTCCTCATGCACTAACCAAAATATACTTCTTACCAATGGTTATAGGATTAATAGGTCCCACAAATTTTGAATACCATTTCTCAAAAGGATCAATAAGGACTTGTGGCTGAAGTGGCATATTATATTGTAATGTCCCTCTTGGTCTTTGATGCCAATGAGTGCGGAAAAGGGTAAAGATTTTTTTTAATTTTTTTTTCAGTATTACTTTCTGTCTGCACCATAGGCTCAAAGGTACAAGATACTTGTGCAAGTACATGAATAATTAATCTGAGTTGTTAATTCCCCCTTAACTCGACTCTTAGTTATTAAGACTTCAATCAGAAAAGAATCCCCCTTAACTCGACTCTTAGTTATTAAGACTTCAATCAAAAAAGAATCAAAACTATTTTGTAATGAACCCCATGTACCTCTGCGCAAATTTGGTGAAATGGGAATTAGAATTCTTCCTGATACACTATCGACAACACATCATGTTAATCCCTTAAGTAGGAAAATCACATAATTGGAAATACCATTCATAACCCATGCACCCAACATTACACATTGTTAATAATTGAGCATGCATAAACATCATAAAGCAAAACCAAAGACAAGACATCGATTTACGTGGTTCACCTCATCCACGAGGCTACGTCCACCAATTTTTTTTTATTTTTATTGCAGATTAGAGAGTAATTACAAAGTGATGGTACAACCGCATCCATGGTCGGTTTACCTTGCCTCAAGTCTCCTCGCAGAGAGACACTGGCAACTCAAAGTTGCCTTGTTTAGGGCCTTTATGAAAACTTCATCAAAACATTTACAGCTCCTTGATTACATGACTTACATTGGCTTTAAACCAACCCTTTATACTCAATGTTTAAAACCTAGCAATGTACAATACAAAACACACTAGCAGCAGTACTATAATGATCTCTTTACCATACCAGGTATAATATTTGTAGTCATTATAGTCATTAACTTTCAAGCATCAATTCCTGTTAAGCAGTAACCATGATAGAAGGTACAGAGTAATGAATGCTGCAAATTAGTCTCACATTCCTGTACATGAGTAGGCACACGGATTTATATATTCACACATATACCTATATATTCCTCACACAATAATTTCAGCCTTAAGAGAAAAGCTATCACCCAGGTGATTCAACTCAAAGGATTTCCCATATCAGCATAATAACTACTGGGGGGGGTAGAATGAAATCCTATATAAGAAGTAGGCACAATTGCAATCTCAGGAAACCTGTTTTCCTTGGGTCCATACATTGCCCAAACCAGACAATGGATCCATCAGTATTTAAAATTTTAGGACAATAATTTATGATACATACCTTGGATCTGATATTCTTACAAAGAGGACTTCACTAAAAAAAATTTCCAGGCAAATACAAAACCTAGACACTTTTTAATGACGGTTTTCAGTCTATAAGATAAAAGCATTTACCACGGCTCTTTACCAATTTGTGAAGAATTTCAAATCGTGAATCCGAGTAACATTTTCCCCATAATTTATTAACCAACTCAACATTTTTACCAACACAGACATGAGATGTAAACTGCATCTGAGTTTTACCATAAACATAAGCAATAAACGTTATCAATAAATTGATTCATTCTACGGTATTCATCCAAGAATGAAATTGTTGGCGCTTACACTATGGCCCATACTATTATTAAAATGCAAAGGTTAAAAAAAATGAAGTGACAAGACACGACTGTTAAATCTTTTGGAAGGTTCACCTCACTAAGGAGGAATCCCAGGTAATCCCGACAGATTACCCACCCAGAAACTAGATCACAGCACGTGTAAAGTACCCCTGATACCTTAAAGCTATAAAGCATTCAAGAAGTCTGCAAAATAAAAAATTTAGTAATCTTTTCACCAATTAAACATTTATACTGCATTCATAACCATCATGTAAACAAAGAAATAATCCAGCACAACAAAAGAACACAAATGAGACAACCATCTTCACGTGGTTCACCTCGTCCACGAGGCTACATCCACCAACTTTTGTTCTTTATATTTCTTTATCAAAATAGAGTGCTTACAAGAATCACGGCTCATTCATGGCCGGTTTATCTTACCTCAAGGCTCTTCGCAGAGAGACACTTGTAACTCAACAGCCCTATTTGGGACCCTTATAATCAGCTCATAGAAGAAAATATTAACAGCCCCTTTGGGCGCATGATTAACAACATTTAAGTACCCTAATAGGTGGGTGTCTTGAATTTCTTACCTTATACTCGGTTAAGTAATATTAGATTTCTTTCTGTTAATCTTTTAAGGATACAATCACTCCCAAAATACTCATTAAGTACCTTCTACATTATTCTTGAAAAAAAGCTTATATACTGCAATTAATGTCCCAGCTATTCCCCATATCTAAGTATCTTCATTCTTATGAGGTCTATATATATATATATATATATATATATATATATATATATAACCATATTCATGGTATATAAACCATTATGCATCATCCTTCTATTCTTCTAAAATATTATATGTAGCCATACTTATAATATTTCTTTATAAGACATTATATGTATATATATCCTGGTCTTCATATCTTTGAGATATATTAAATTTTATTTATATCCTTTGAGATATATTAGAGATATGATAGACTGTGAAGAGTCGTCAATGTATGGAAAATGTGATATCGTACACATGTTTCCGTAAGGACATGCTCCTACATAGAATATGACAAAACAAACTCAACTATAAGCATGCATCCGAAGGGGAGTATCCTTGTTCAAAGGTAGCTCCAAAATAAATTAAAGGATCTCCTTACCTTAGCCATACCCTAGCGGTGGTATGCACATATCTTCTATATGTTAATTAATGGCACAAGATTCCAATATAGATTCCTAACAATTTTGAAAAGGGCCTTTCGAAAAGCTAAAAGCCATGTCCAAGGACATGAAGCGTTAGCCCCCATAATATGAATGCCCATACTTCAAAAGAAATCGGTTTTAAAAGGGTGCGCAGTTCTGAGCTGAAAACAAACTAGAAAAGCAGTGGTTTAGAGGGTAGACAAAGAAGAGCCGAATAACAAGAAAACCCCACGTTTTTCTTACGGAAGTGGATACGAGATCCTCCAACGCTTCTCCTAAAACAATTTTAATTGGATTTCAGGTTGGAAATTATCCCATTAGCGAACGCATACATAATACAGTCAAGCATTATCCAGCATGGATTCAAACTCAGGCTGGAAAATAATCAGAAGATAATCCATCTACATCACACATAGGCTTGGGATTTAGGTAGCAATGGGATACATTTTATATTTATAACCCGATAAAAACAAGCTCGCTGCAAATAAAAGTGAACTATGCACAGGACGTTATTGCATACTCTAGAGCAGAACATCAAATAAAAGAAAACTAGAAAAAATCACCTTGCAGGAACATACCAGACCATCAAGCGCATGGATGAAAGGTTCAAGGATGGAGGCTGCATCTGATAGCAGATGGCTGAAGAAATGAAACAGAGAATCTTTTTGAAATGCAGAGAGACTCCCTTCTTTCCCTTGGCCAGTGTTCGCCCCTAGGTATGAGCAGAGGTCCCCTCAATTGACAACGCGCCCCTATAAATAACAGAAAAGGGAAAACGGTCTTTCCCCACTATGCGCCAAGTTCCCCAATTCAAGGCTTAAATTCTGCCTCCAACTTTGCCGAGGTAGCCCCCCCTTAGATTTGGCTGTCAAGTAATTATTCTCAGGGGCATGCATCCAATCCCCGGCTATTTTTCTGCCTCATTAAAAAAAATATTCTCCTTTAACTAAAAAATATATGTGATGCCCGCTTAAGAAAATATTGTCCGAGAGGGTAGTTAAAATCATAACTTTTATTTGTCAACAAAAAGGACAAATCTCCTTATCTTAGGTATTTGTATGCTAACCATAAGGATTATTCCTATGTAAATATTAGATGGGGGTACACTCATGATGATTAATTATCTATAAGGAGGATACGGCCTAATAGCCCTTCGAGAATTAACCCCCTTCTTTAAATCTTTTAACTTTATTCTTAACTCTTTTATGCTACTTAAAAGGATTGCAACTTTCTCCATAATAGGATTAAGTACCGAACTGTAGTGTCATACCAGGAGTCCTTTATAAGGCTTGACCTTACCGTCATAAACCAAATGCTACGTAAGTCTACGGTATTGATTATGGTTCTTTTAACCGTTCACTTTTAGCCCCGGTTAGGGTTTAGTTAGCCTTTAGTTAAGTTGTTTCATTGCATTATGTCTCCTAAGTATTTTCACTTAGACAGTTAACCTTTATAAGCCACAAGGTGTTATCTTGGGTGGGGCCTTGGCCTTGAGCTCCTAACCAAGACTAGTACAATAATATGCAAAATTACAAAATATTCCGGGTCATAGGAGAGGGATATTACATCCTTCCCCACTAAAAGAAAGAACACCATCCTCAGTGTTTCTTGTTTCTTCCACAAATCTTTTATTCTTTTCTGGACTCATCTCTTCTTGGTTTGCCTTGCTCGGATCTCTCTTCCCGTTTTTTTTCTTTTCTAATCCTTGTGGGTTCGTAGGACCCGCAAAAATCGGGTCTTCCCAAATTTCACATAGATAAGAATTAATTCATCATGAATGTAATTAGCAAGTCTTTTGCAACATCATAAATACAACTTAGTCCGTTCAGTAATTCATGTCCAAATCACAATTCAACTTAAACAAAAGTCATAGATTCCTTTGCAATCTGCAATTTTCTAGTGTTCATTGGCGCCATATTACCTATAAGATCCCCCCTCCCACCATGAAGGCTTAAGAGCTTTAGATCTCATAAAAATAAAAATAAATGCGTTCTAAGGAAATAGAAAAAAAAAACCCTCACCACCAAGAGGTTTCTCCCACCGCAGGTTGATCAAGAATACTTGAGACATATAACAATATATATATATATATATATTCATGGAGAACATTATATAATATATAAGTCTCCATATTCATGGAGTGCTACAATAGGTGGGACAAACCTCATACCTATATGAATTATATGTGGAACCCTATACACATAAATAATGGAGAATAATATATTTATGTTTGTATATATTAATGGAGAATAGTATATATGGGAAATATATATATATACACTTCACATAGGTATTAAATGAAGAACAGGTTATGTTACTTACAATAGTGAGGAAAGCTCCATACACATATGTATTATGTGTGGAAACCTTATACTAATGAAGAATTATATATGTACTGGGGATACCTATATTTAAGATGTATCTTATATATGTAAAATATGCATGCAAGCATGAACAAACCCCGTATGTATGTGTAATACGTGGTTCCTCCTAAACCATGGCAAGAAGACCAATATTCTCGCATTCTCCAAGCTCCTTAATCCAACAAATTGCACAAATGGATATCCTTGTTTCTATCCTTATAGAAATCACATATATATGGAGGTAGGGAAGAACACAATCACGATCCTGGTTCAACGGCTGATGATGGGAATGAGCCCGGTTCTACTGCTCTCGGGAATGATGCCGGGGCTGTAATATTGCGGCTAACCAAGAGTTAGGGGGAGTTGGACTAGCCATGATAGGTTTTAGATTATGAATCCGGGACCAGATTTTTTACTGCAGGTTGGGTAACCGACACGGACAAAAACTTGAAGTATAGGGATTACCACAATGTGAGGATATAACGTGGAGCTAGGAGATTAATTATGTATTACATTAGTGGACAGCCAAAGCTTTGTGGGATAGTTGGATAGTTGAATCGTTGGATTTAGCCAACACAGTCAGAAGACTTATATATTATATTTTATGCGAGTTGGACTCAGAAATTTGCGCTATTTTACTTTATACATACCTACCTTATTTCTTCTGTTGGTGGGCAGCTACCATCGTTGGATCGTGGCAGCGCTTAGTTTAGTCGGAAAGCACGGTCTTAGTTACAGTCCAAGTGGCCTATCTAAATTATCTAAGTATCTAATCCCATCTTTGACTGGAAAATACCTTCCGGCAAGGTCCTTCTGTCGATGATCGACTACTGGCAATGGCAGTTGGCTAGGACTGTTGCTTGTAAGCTATTTATGGCAGAAAATTGAATGAATTTTCAAATGACCCACTTGCCAATAAATGATAGTATAATAAGAGATAGCATACATCTATATATTTCATTAGTGGAGATTTGCATAAGAGAAAATATAATTATGTGTATATATATATATATATATATATATATAATTATGCCGATGGGACGATGGTAAGGATTTTGATAACATACTATCAACCATCGACTTGCCTACAGAGAAAATGCATGAAATAGGCCGTGGTGGAACCATTATACTCCGACTTGAACGAATTCGTAAAATTACCTTGGGAATTATGCTTTTAAGGCTGGAACGAATGCTGCTTAGAATTCTCCTAAAAAACTTTAGGAAATTTATTCCAGCCCCGATCATAAGAAAATCAATGTGAAGGCGTTATCGAAAAACGCCTGGAGTTGGGTCAAAAATTGAGGAGGCATTATTGCCGATTCCTTTTCAGCTAATTTACGTTGCTAGTAAAGGCCCCATTCTTTAGGTAGCCAATTTTCAGGCGTTGATTACTCACCTAGACTGAACAAATGGGCGTTACGGGAATCTACATGCACCTAATAATGGAATCTTTAGGGCATAGGTGAGAATAAATTCTGGCTGTGGGAGTGCTGGAGGGGGGGGGTGTTTTTCATTCGAAAAGATTGGGAGATCCAGGAAGGGATATCATGGAGATTAGACAGGGCGGATTGGATATTAAACATTTTCTGTGCTGCTTTACTGGGGGGTTGTTGAACATCATCACTCAATCATCCATGTATGTACTCCTTGCATTCACGTGGTAGAAAGGGAAGATACATGCTATACACCTCCCCATTATGCATCTGCGCAATACAAGACTAGATTTGTGGATGCATCCACCTGTATCCAGGTTTTATTCTTTCCATATGTGGTTAGTACATATATGTATACATTTCAGAGCTATTATATCATGCTGCATATGCTTATTATTTATAAGGGCTAATATTTCACGCTACATGTGCTTATTGTTTACCGGAGCCAACTTAGTGGAGCGCTCCTCTTGGCCGCGTGGTGTCTCAACGTTCAAAACCCAGTCTCGTTAAATATAGTTGCGGCTCACCTGTAGGTCTATGATACCTAACTACCTGATATATGTGTCTTGTTTAAGATTGGGATAGAGAATCGTAAGTCCTACCTCTTTCTTTTAAAGCTGCGTTGTATTTTCCAGAAATATTGTTACACGTTGAGTATGACTGTGTTTTGCACCAACTTCATACCTAGGAGTCAGAGCTCAATTTTATTAAACCATGGTGGTCTATACCCAGTAGATTCTCACAACGCATTTTTCTCTCTCCAGGCAGTTGGTGTTACAGGGGACCTAACTCGCAATTTTTAGGGGAACGTCCTTTCCAAAGCTTGTCAGATGGTGATTCCTGTACCTGATACGGCCTAGCATCCATAAGTCCTATCCTATGGGTTTGGATTAGAGCTAGTGGAATTCAGGGGCTAACATTGAATTCCTAGGTTAACATACAACCCTCCTCACCATCCGTGATACAGAAAGCAATTAATTCAGACCTGGCAATCGGACGGCGGGGCACCATATTTGGAGATGTAAACTGGTTGCTTACTAGGAAAGGGAAGAGCCATATGAGAGTTGCTCGATGGGAAAATGCATTGGGGATGTGTCCTCCTGGTTTTATACATGCAGGTCTTTTTTCAAAAAACTGTTTTTAATATATATAGTAGCTAGCCACTCCCTCCGTATCAAAACTAGGCTATTACTCAGTACCGACCATGTTCGTTTTTATTGGACCTTTGGATGAAATGTGGATCCGCAGGGGGTAGAATAAATGAAACATCCCTTCAACTCTCTCGACGAGAACTATCCTGTTGTTTTAGATTAAATATCTCTACTTTAATCAATACACGTTATGAAGGAAGGGAAACCTATAAATTTGTTCGCCATAAGAACTGATCTCTATCCAAAGCTATAACAATAACTAATGGATGTAAGGTTTGGTAGGCATTGAATTGATGTATGTTCCAGTTTTAATATGCCCGATTTAATTCTAGAGATCAGACCCAGCATGATATACTTTTATAGGTGGCGTTTATGTGTTTTAAACCCTTGTAATTTTTAAGGAATCAGATCTATAAGATATGACTTGTATGTTGCCAGAAGTAAGAGGTTTCCGACAGTAGATAAGATTTGTATGCCTAAATATTGTTTTAGGATTTTTGGAAATATTTGTTCAGGAGTTGGTTTATTCCCTTCTTGAGACTCGATTATTTCTGGTAGAACCTACCCAAGGAAATAGGAGTTGAATATACTGGCATTGAATTTTTACAGTCGTGCAAACTCTTGTTGTGAGTCCTACATCTATTAGCATTGGTGACGAAGTATTTTTGTCAATCCAAGACCTTCTGATGTCCTTTCTCTTCCAGTTTACAATTTACAGCCTAGGATCTCTTGCAGTGGTCGATCAAAGATATTGGAAATCGCTTTAAGTCAAGTTGTGCTGAATTGAATAGCAGATGTGTACACTAATGTAATATCTTCTTGTTTTCTTCTTAACAGAAATTAATGGAGGATGTGCCTACTCTATGAGCTTATCCAAATATGCCTCTATTTTGTGAGGACCTCGGGATAAGGTTCCTATTGTTGTATGAGGAACTGATGACACATTACTTATGTTGTAGAGTGTACACCTTGATCTGTGAATTTTTATGAATAAAGGGGTAAGCCTAACGTTTGGTGGACGTAGCCTCCTGGATGAGGTGAACCACGTACTTCGGTGTCTCTTTCATGGTTTTGCCTCATGATGTTTTAATTCCGTTTTCTGTTGTTGTGTCTAAATGTTTAATTCCTTAATGTTATTTCTCTACATGTGATTATGTTCTACAAATGGACTGGAATACTATAAAATGATAGTGGAAGAATTGTTGTTGTTATCATAAGATTCTATTGTACGCATAATAAGTAATTTTCCGGACACTATGATGATGCAATGCTGGTGGGCGTAAATAATGCTGGAGTTTACATTAAAGAAAATTGTCGAATAATTGTTTTACAATGCACATGGTTTTTGACATAATGGGGATGAGATTTCTTGTTAAGGTTGCCGCTAACAGGTTGAACCCCCTTTGAGTAATAAAGATACACACAAAAGAAAAACTCTACCTCTTTTCTGCACATGTTGGCATCAAGGGCTAAGAGGGACATTACATATGGTATCAGAGCGAAAGTTACAACGCTCAGACCTAATGGACTCATCGACATGCAGGTATGTTGTGAACTATGTGTTTTGATTACAAGATATTGTTATGCACGCTATAAAAGCAATATTGTTGAACTCTCTGCACAGGTTTTTGAGAACTATGTGAAGTTTGTTGCATGCACCGAAATACAGGAAGGGTTATTTGTCTAATTTGGGGAATAAGAAAATGAGGACAATATTTAGGAATTGTCACAAACAACCCTAAAGCAAGATATACTTATGTTGTTTTACATGCCTATTGATTGAAGTGAAGTGCAAACTGAAGTACATAACATTAGCACATCAAGAAAAGATATTAAAGAGGAAGTAAAGACTTACACAAGTATATTTTGTCACAGTCAAATAGGAACATGTTATCATATGATTTGCTTTGCGACTTATTTTGGGCAAGAATGTGTGAACAGATAATGCAGGTGTGCATGGTTGCAAGAAGCAGCATCACTTGAGGACGAGAGGCAAAGATGAAATCCTTGGTAGAAAAAAATTATCACTTGGAGTTTGTATGATTTTGTTCCTATTATGAAAAGGTTACCAAGATGAAAACATTTGATTAATTATGTTGAAATTTGGAAAAAAACCATAGCTTCAATAATCTGCTATGATAAAAATGGAAAATTTTGGGAAATTCTAGTGTAGTAGTTGATTATAGAAATCTTTTGAGATGATCTATATATACATCAAGTTATGTTGAATGTATGATGTAAGTCACTCAGGTCTAGAGGGATGAGGTAGAAATACCTTGATGATAAGCTATGGAGCATGGGGATACGGTATTGAGCAAATAGGCGTGAAACATCAAGTACGCCTAGAGATATGGAAGATGTGTTGGAGGAGGAGCTTCTTGGGCTCTGAAAGAAAGAATATGTCAAGTAGATATTATGATATTTGTATGTTTGAAATGACATTTCATGTATGTTATACTCACAGAGCATTTATATTTTGTAGGTGGTGAATTATGGAAGTCCTAGTTGGACCACAACTGAATAATAGAATGTAAGTTAATCAGATTACCGATGGAATTTGGCTAGAGTATAGCCAAAGTGAAATGGTAAAGTATCTTGTGCTTAAAAAATATAATGCTTCTCGCATATTGCACTAAATATAGAGATTTGTATGAACAAGAACATCAACAAACCTAACATAAGTGGTTAAGGTGTGAAATGGTGGCAAGTTAGCCCACTTAGAATTACTGATGTTATCATAATACATATGTCCTTAGTTTGCCACACACAAATGTGGTGTTCACTGTATTTGTCCAAACGACAGATGGGTAAAGACATCTAAAGTTATTTGAGTTGATGAAATGTTGCATAACGTTTTACACTGACACTGCAGGATATGCCAAGAACACTATCAGTCGGGATTGACTGGTAGAAAAAGCATTCACTGCCTTAAATAATGAGGTTAAGGAATGTTGATAGCCGAATTTCTAGATTTTATGAACTGAGGAATCAACTGTGGAATTATGTGGTTTTATACTGACATTACAGGTTTCACCATGATGATGACGAGTGCTACAAATCTGTCTGCATAAATAAGTTGTGCTCAACTTGCGCAGAAATGTGTAAGGATTAAATTCCCAGATAATTTACAAGGTTACATCAGTCATAAGTGATGATTAAAATGTTGCGACTTATGATAGTTAATAAAACTATGAGTTTTGACAGATGTTTTGACTAACCGTACAGCCGACTCACAAGTCGAGACAATGTCATGCGAAGCACCAAGAAGGGTGCATTATGATTAATAACGTGGAATCTATATATATTAAAGAAAAATTGCATGTTGCGGGAGCACCATGGTGTTAGGCAAGTGATTGCCGCGTGAACACATCGGTGTTAGACATGTACGCCACGGGAGCACAATGGTGTTAGGCAAGCGATTGCCGCATGATCACATTGGTGTTAGGTGCATGGTGTGGCAAGAAAATACCTAGGAAAAACTGGACATCTGGAAGACAGGACGCTGTCTGATGTCGCTGAGGAGAAAACTTTTGACTGGTGGTCAAAAGGGAGAGTAACCTCAGGAATAAATGTAAGTCCACCCAAAAATTTAACTCCAGGGAGAGTTCAAAGGATAACGAAAAAGGAAAGTTCAGATAGCAGTTCTCCGAGTCACTAAATGGTGACATGCCTTAATATGTAAATGTGAAAGTATGATGAAACCAAATTATGCTGAATTTTGGTGATACATTGATATTAATAGGATGTAGATCTAAAGTAGTGTTCAAGATGGGAACATAATGCAGTCCTCATTCTTATAAATGTTAAAGTATGTAAGATCTGACGATAGTCTTCATAGGTCTGGCGAAAGAAAGGTTAAGAAACAGAATCGGGTTTTGCTCACGAGAATGTGAAAATAAGCCAAGGGGGCCAGCAAGGTTAGGGATGAAAAACAAGTAACACCGAGGACGGTGTTTTTTCTAGGGGGAAGGGATGTAAGATCCCCCCTCCCACCATGAAGGCTTAAGAGCTTTACAGCGCATAAAAATAGAAAAAAATGCGTTCTAAGGAAATAGAAAGAAAAAAAAACCTCACCACCAGGAGGTTTCTCCCACCGCAGGTTGATCAAGAATACTTGAGACATATAACAATATATATATATATATATATATTCATGGAGAACATTATATAATATATAAGTCTCCATATTCATGGAGTGCTACAATAGCTGGGACAAACCTCATACGTATATGAATTATATGTGGAACCCTATACACATAAATAATGGAGAATAATATATTTATGTTTGTGTATATTAATGGAGAATAGTATATATGGGAAATATATATATATATATATATATATATATATATATATATACACTTCACATAGGTATTAAATGAAGAACAGGTTATGTTACTTACAATAGTGAGGCAAGCTCCATACACATATGTATTATGTGTGGAAACGTTATACTAATGAAGAATTATATATGTACTGGGGATACCTATATTTAAGATGTATCTTATATATGTAAAATATGCATGCAAGCATGAACAAACCCCCTATGTATGTGTAATACGTGGTTCCTCCTAAAACATGGCAAGAAGACCAATATTCTCACATTCTCCAAGCTCCTTAATCCAACAAATTGCACAAATGGATATCCTTGTTTCTATCCTTATAGAAATCACATATATACGGAGGTAGGGAAGAACACAATCACGATCCTGGTTCAATGGCTGATGATGGGAATGAGCCCGGTTCTACTGCTCTCGAGAATAATGCCGGGGCTGTAATCTTCCGGCTAACCAAGAGTTAGGGGGAGTTGGAACAGCCATGATAGGTTTTAGATTATGAATCTAAGACCGGAGTTTTTACTGCAGGTCGGTTAACCGACATGGATAAAAACATGAAGTATAGGGATTACCACAATGTGAGGATATAACGTGGAGCTAGGAGATTAATTATGTATTACATTAGTGGACAGCCACAGCTTTGTGGGATAGTTGGATAGTTGAATCGTTGGATTTAGCCAAAACAGTCAGAAGACTTATATATTATATTTTATGTGAGTTGGACTCAGACATTTGCGCTATTTTACCTTATACATACCTACCTTATTTCTTCTGTTGGTGGGCAGCTACCATCGTTGGATAGTGGCAGCGCTTAGTTCAGTCGGAAAGCGCGGTCTTAGTTACAGTCCAAGTGCCCTATCTAAATTATCTGAGTATCTAATCCCAGCTTTGACTGGAAAATACCTTCCGGCAAGGTCCTTCTGTCGATGATCGACTACTGGCAATGGCAGTTGGCTAGGACTGTTGCTTGTAAGCTATTTATGGCATAAAAATTGAATGAATTTTCGAATGACCCACCTGCCAATAAATGAAAGTATAATAAGTGATAGCATACATCTATATATTTCATTAGTGGAGATTTTCATAAGAGAAAATATAATTATGTATATATATATATATATATATATATATATATATATATATATAATTATGCCGATGGGACGATGGTCAGGATTTTGATAACATACTATCAACCATCGACTTGCCTACAGAGAAAATGCATGAAATAGGCCACAGTGGAACCATTATACTCCGACTTGAACGAATTAGTAAAATTACCTTGGGAATTATGCTTTTAATGCTGGAACGAATGCTGCTTAGAATTCTCCGGAAAAAATTTAGGAAATTTATTCTAGCCCGGATCATAAGAAATTAAATGTGAAGGCGTTATCGAAAAATGCCTCGAGTTGGGTCAAATATTGAGGAGGCATTATTGACGATTCCTTTTCAGCTAATTTACGTTGCTAGTAAAGGCCCCATTCTTTAGGTAGCCAATTTTCAAGCGTTGATTACTCACCTAGACTGAACAAATGGGCGTTACGGGAAGCATAACGGGAATCTACAGGCACCTAATAATGGAAGCTTTATGGCATAGGTGAGAATAAATTTCAGCTGTGGGAGTGCTGGAGGGGGGGGGGCGTTTTTCATTCGAAAAGATTGGGAGATCCAGGAAGGGATATCATCGAGATTAGATAGGGCGGATTGGATATTAAACATTTTCTATGCTGCTTTACTGTGGGGTTGTTGAACATCATCGCTCAATAATCCATGTATGTACTCCTTCCATTCACTCGGTAGAAAGGGAAGATACACGCTATACGCCTCCCCATTATGCATCTGCGCAATACAAGACCAGATTTGTGGATGCATCCACCTGTATCCAGGTTTTATTCTTTCCATATGTGGTTAGTACATATATGTATTCATTTGAGAGCTATTATATCATGCTGCATATGCTTATTATTTATCAGGGCTAATATTTCACGCTACATGTTCTTATTGTTTACCGGAGCCAACTTAGTGGAGCGCTCCTCTTGGCCGCGTGGTGTCCTAACGTTCAAAACCCAGTCTCGTTAAATATAGTTGTGGTTCACTTGTAGGTCTATGATACCTAACTACCTGATATATGTGTCTTGTTTAAGATTGGGATAGAGAATCATAAGTCCTACCCCTTTCTTTTAAAGTTGCGTTGTATTTTTCAAAAATCTTGTTACACGTTGAGTATGACTGTGTTTTGCACCAACTTCATACCTAGGAGTCAGAGCTCAATTTTATTAAAACACGGTGGTCTATACCCGGTAGATTCTCACAACGCATTTTTCTCTCTCCAGGCAGTTGGTGTTACAGGGGACCTAACTCGCAATTTTTAGGGGAACGTCCTTTCCAAAGCCTGTCAGATGGTGATTCCTGTACCTAATATGGCCTAGCATCCATAAGTCCTATCCTATGGGTTTGGCTTAGATCTAGTGGAATTCAGGGGCTAACATTGAAGTCCTAGGTTAACATACAACCCTCCTCACCGTCCATGATACAGAAAGCAATTAATTCAGACCTGGCAGTCGGACAACGGGGCACCAGATTTGGAGATGTAAACTGGTTTCTTACTGGGAAAGGGAAGAGCGATATGAGAGTTGCTTGATGGGAAAACGCATTGGGGATGCATCCTTCTAGTTTTATACATGCAGGTTTTTTTCAAAAAACTTTTTTTAATATATATAGTAGCTAGCCACTCCCTCTGTATCAAAACTAGGGTATTCCTCAGTACCGACCATGTTTGTTTTTATTGGACCTTTGGATGAAATGTGGATCCGTATGGGGTAGAATAAAGGAAACATCCCTTCAACTCTCTTGACGAGAACTGTCCTGTTGTTTTAGATTAAATGTCTCTACTTTAATCAATACGGGTTATGAAGAGAGGGAAACCTATAAATTTGTTCTACATAAGAACTGATCTCTATCCAAAGCTATAACAATAACTGATGGATGTAAGGTTTGGTAGGCATTGAATTGATGTATGTTCCAGTTTTAATATGCCCGATTTAATTCTAGAGATCAGACCCAGCATGATATAGTTTTATAGGTGGCGTTTATGTGTTTTAAACCCTTGTAATTTTTAAGGAATCAGATCTATAAGATCTAACTTGTATGTTGGCAGAAGTAAGAGGTTTCCGACAGTAGATAAGATTTGTATTTCTAAATATTGTTTTAAGATTTTTGGAAATATTCGTTCAGGGGTTGGTTTATTCCCTTCTTGAGACTCGATTCTTTCTGGTAGAACCTACCCAAGGAAATAGGAGTTGAATATACTGGCATTGAATTTTTACAGTCATGCAAACTCCTGTTGTGAGTCCTACATCTATTAGCATTGGTGATGAAGGATTTTTGTCAACCCAGGACCTTCTGATGTCCTTTCTCTTCCAGTTTACAATTTACATCCTAGTATCTCTTGCAGTGGTCGATCAAAGATATTGGAAATTGCTTTAAGTCAAGTTGTGCTGAATTGAATAGCATATGTGTACACTAATGTAATATCTTCTTGTTTTATTCTTAACAGAAACTAATGGAGGATGTGCCTACTCTATGAGCTTATCCAAATATGCCTCTGTTTTGTGAGGACCTCGGGATAAGGTTCCTATTGTTGTATGAGGAACTGGTGACATATTACTTATGTTGTAGAGTGTACACCTTGATCTGTGAATTTTTATGAATAAAGGGGTAAGCCTAACGTTTGGTGGACGTAGCCTCATGGATGAGGTGAACCACGTACTTCGGTGTCTCTTTCATGGTTTTGCCTCATGATGTTTTAATTCCGTTTTCTATTGTTGTGTCTAAATGTTTACTTCCTTAATGTTATTTCTCTACATGTGATTATGTTCTGCAAATGGATTGGAATACTGTAAAATGATAGTGGAAGAATTGTTGTTTTTATCATAAGATTCTATTGTATGCATAATAAGTAATTTTCCGTACACTATGATGATGCAATGCTGGTGGGCGTAAATAATGCTCGAGTTTACATTAAAGAAATTTGTTGAATAATTGTTTTACAATGCACATGGTTTTTGACATAATGGGTATGAGATTTCTTGTTAAGGTTTCCACTAATAGGTTGAACCCCCTTTGAGTAATAAAGATACACACAAAAGAAAAACTCTACCTCTTTTCTGCACATGTTGGCATCAAGGGCTGAGAGGGACATTACATTACCCAATTATTTTCCATAATGGAATTGATACATCAATAAAAACATGACTACAAGCATTGAAATCCCAGTATATCAATAATGTCAATGCTAGGCATCCATTATACAATTTTTATAACCCACAATGGCTCCAATATATACCTGTCAGTTCTATCTGTCAACTATTCAACATATTACCTCATCGGTACAAGTTTACCAGCAATGCACATACCTTTTTCCGCATTGTTCCTTTCTTTGGATGTCCTCCATCCCAACACATCAAGTGCCAATGGTACTCCAAGTACCCATTCAAGCCACCCAACACAAGGAAAAGACCAACCCTTCGTGTATCTCCTCTGTGCTATTCAGGGTGCTTTGTCATTATTCTTTTCTCTGGATGTTCCTTCATCCCAGCACACCAAGTGCCAATTCAAGCCACCCAACACAATGACGATACCCTGTACCCCTCTTAGGTGTATCTCCTTTTTGTGCTCTTCAGGGTGCTTCACCAAGCTGAGGCACTCCGTTCTCGCACACCTCCACAACGCGTAGAGGTTATTCTCTTCACAGATTCCCCCAACTCATGTGATAGTCCTCTAATGTGTGCGCAACGAATCTTAACCAAATGTCTTACATCTAGGCATCCCCAGAGTGCATAATGGTCCCTTGCTGGCCCGGGGGAAAACAAGGTAGATTTTAACCACTACCTCCATCACCACTCCCTCTTCTAGTGATAACTCTATACACATGAGATTTAACTCATCATAGTCCTGGAGCTTTTTCCTTTTTCATGGCCATAAATCCCCATGCCTGCAAGCACTCTATGGGTGTTATTTTATCATCTTATTAATTCAAAGATCATCAAAAATTTTGCACAAGTCATGCCTTACTTCATTTTTCATTCATCCAATAAGAGCCTTTTATCACCAGAATTGACAAGTAGGCATTTACAAGAAGCCACAAAATCCTTTCAATTTCTTATACCAACACCATTTGCAAGAAACACATAAAACCTGAAGATTTTGACAATGCACCCACTTATCAACTTCAATTTAAAATAGAAAAATTCACTCACTGTTGCAATTTTTATATATACCACATCTGAACTTTTAAAGTGCTTGTCAAAGCCATAAGACAATCATCCAAAATTTGTTAGCAATTCTAAACAAAGTAAATTGCCTGCAATTAGCCTCGCCATAATAAGGTTAGAAAATCCCAATTGAAGAGACCAATTAAACAACTATCTTAGTTAAATTGTTCCTTATACAATACCTTGGTAGAGAGGGTCGACTCTTTAATTATTAGTTGTGTATTCGCAGTGACCAGGATTTCACTGCTATCAACGATTTACAGGTTGTATTTTTATTTACGATACACAGTTAGGTCCGGCATATACATGCCACAATTCCCAGCCCACACCTCACGTGTTGGTTCTAAATCAAATCTGGAGTATGTGTATAAAATGTAAATTTTAGACTTCCTGCTAAAGGTGAACATTCAAAAATCAAGATTTTCCATATATCTGTTTCGTCAGAAATGAGAGGATACGTATGATAAGCAAGATCCCTGAGAAACAAAAGAGATGAGTGAGGTGCTCACCCACGACACCTGAGGCATAAAACTTCGTTACAAGGTTTTCCCAAACAAATGCTTACAATGTAATCAATTTGATTGTATAAAATAAGCAAAACTATAACGAAATGGCGGTACTAAAAAAATAAAAGCCAAAAAACATAAATCATTCAGAAGGCTATGACAGAAAACTGCCTCTTGTGGTGTCTCTGCCTGTCAGTCCTCAATGAAAATGTTCATCTTTTCTCCAAGCAATATAAACATTCATCTTTGGTCCAAGAACAGTCATTTCAAGTGCATTTTCACAATATATGAAAGTAATTATAGATAACAATGACAAACCATGCCCACAAAGTGTAGCGCTAGAACTTCATCTATCAGAAATTTGCACCCCACGATATAAAGTGGTAGAATCCTAAAACTTGGAATCATCCCATATTCCCCAACCAAGTTTAGATCCACAACGATGATGACCTAAGTCACGAACATCTTGGTCGAAGGTTGATTTAAAATTGAAATATACAGACAGTATATGAGCACGGGTTAGAGAGAGCCAATATTTCCAAGTTCTACTTCATACATGAATATACCAGATATGATATCACACACCTGGAGTTAGAGATCTTTAGCTCCATACCTCACGTTGATTTCCTGAGGAGATGGAAGCCTGCCCTGCAGCCTTCCTCCCAACTTCTAGATCCTGCAGAGAAAATAATTCCTCCCTCTTCCCAAAACATGCACACCGTTTTATCTTCTTTTCCTCCGCATCCCCCTTGGCTTGCCTCACAGCGAGGATTTAACCTCCTTGCCCTAACGCCTCCATGGTTGGTGCTTACAAATTTCTGTAACGCTTCCATAACGGGTGTTCTGTCAAGGTAAATAATTTAATGCCTCAGAATTGACTTCCATAAACTAGGGTCTTCCCGAGCATCCTGAGCAACGTAAAGTAGCTGAATGAAAAATCAGCACTAATGCCTCCTTAAAATTCGACCCAAAAAAACCAAGTCCTTCTTATAACGCCTTCTTATAAACCGGCTGAAATCAGGAAATAATTCAACCTAAAGTTGATCATTCTCTACCAATAAATAACCATATTCTTTTGCTATCATTTTATTTTTATGTCCTTCACAATATATAATACATATATATATATATATTTATGTGGATACACGAGTATTCCTCCAGCAGAGTAGCCAAGCCAAAAGCGGCGCAGCAATCAACAACCTAAATGCTCAAATCGATCAAAGCAGCCAAGCGAGTTGACACTAGTGGAAAATGAGAGATTAGTGACCAAAAAAATGACCAAAATCCGCATATCAATGACCACTTTTGGTTTCGCGATCGATGGTGGCTAATTTGCAGTCTTTTATTACATGACCAAAATTGGCCATTTTTATTTTGGTCATTTATAGCTTGTCGGTTGTTCATTAATTTGGTCATATATTTGGTCATATATTTGAATCAATGACCAAATATATGACCACATTTGTGACCAAATTAATGATCACATGACAAGCTAGAATATGACCAAATTTGGTCGCGTAATAAAAGACCATAAATTAGCCACCAAAACTGATTTTTGGTCATTGATATGCGAATTTTGGTCATTTTTATGGTCATTTGTATTTCATTGTTTGGTCGTGTATCTCTCAATTATTGGTCATTTTATTTGCAAATTTTGGTCATTAATCTCATTTATTGGTCACTAATTTAATCATTTTTAGTCGCTTTATGTATGGTCATTATATTTTAGTAGTTTGAATCGTGTCCATTATTAATCAATATAAATTTTTAATATGATATTATGTTTAAATTAAAAAAAAAGAATCATACATTTATTCTCATCTAATACACATGCGAATTATGCCGTCACATTATAATTAATTACAACACTTGTAAATAAAATCTAATACACATGTAAATCATGTAATGTCATATTAATTAGTTTTCAGAGGAAAAAATACCAGCCTTTGTTATTCAAAAGAATCAAAAGACATCATTTACATAGCATCAAATGTCTGAGCATAATCAGCAATCAGAGTATCACAAAATAACAAATGTAATCATGCGAACTGCTGCATCCATATAGAAGGAACTAAAGTCTGATCATAGCAGACTTTTCTCATCATCCCTGTTATAACTGGTCAAATAATACTAAGAGTATCGGAGGTGATCAACAATCATATAATCTGGAGCAAGACTTGCTAGCAAAGTGGACTCAACCAAGACAGGAACAATAAAATGCATACACTACTTCATGTATGCATCATCATCATCAACAGTAGCTTGTGTAGCAAAAGGATCCATGGTTCCTTCACTGACTGTAGTAGTAGCTGCTCGATCTGTGAACCGGAATTCTGACCCAAAACCTCGAGAATGTTGTAAAGTTTGAGCAAATGCTTGATATCTACGTATATCTGCATAACTAACACTCCTTCGAGCATATTTCATTGATTCCTCAAAATGAGCTGCCTTTATTTCTGCAACTTCAGTTTCATCCTCATCCATGGCTTCAGGGTTTTCTTTTCTTTTCTTTTCTTTTTCAATGTCCTACATACGACAGAAGAGAAAAATTCATTCAAATATTCCAAGGCACTGATAATTAAAGCAAAGATTTTGCATTTTCTTGCTTTCCAAAAAATTTCTCAGGAAAAATATTAATGTACAAAATTGATCATCATATATTGGAACATGAATTGCTCAACATCTTCCAATCAAGAAGGTCTACTTATGTTAAGACATGCTTACCATTTCAATGTGCTCTCTAATAGCATACTTGCAAGCACGCTGACAAATTTCAGTAATATCAGCTCCACTAAATCCTTGTGTGTATT
>LPNX010791626.1:27936-38641 GCA_001517045.1 Pseudotsuga menziesii
TATATTGAATTTGCAGTCTAATTCATTATACCTTATGATTTTGTTCACTAAAAGCCTTTCTTTAAAGAAGTTTTGCATTTACAGTGATAAGGATAATGTAGGTTTCCTGTCGAGTGAATTAAACCCTTTCTACACTACTGGAAGCTTCCAACAGTCATGCACCTCCATTTCATACTCCCGACGTCGATCTGCTGTGCAATGGCTCTTTTTACGTTCGAGATAAATATCTGTACCAATGGCTCTGTTTCCTTGCGGTCGTTTTTATCGAAGCGATTTTTCACATACTAATAATTTTCATTTCTGTGTTCATTGTATTCATGGGATGTCAAACCTGCGGCCACCATACCCTTCCAGATTGAAGATTTGCCAAGCATTCAAACGATCAAAACCCGGAGGCAATATGGCAATGAGGAGATAAAGGTAGAATTTCTGTCCAAGGAGGTTGGTGACGGTAACGATGAACAAATCAGTGGCAGTGACAATTGGCAGAATGGTGCTAGGTGAGCCATATTTTTATGAATTGAGAATTAAAGCAAGTCATAAAATTTTCCTTGGATGGATAAGATATAGTTTCTTTATTGAGAAAAAAATCGTAATCGTCAATTTACATATATAGTGTACTAACTTTTTTATATGTATTTATTTAATTTTTTTTAAATTATATTGAACCTTCATAGAAAACAACCAGGTCATAAGTATAAACCTAAAGCTAATATTATGTGGGTTGAAGATTTGAGACTGTGTTATCCAAGGTCTATTGATCTTCAAGCTGCCCAGATCGATCCTCGTCCGAAGGTAGGACAAACAGCTTTGAATTAATTATGTTTCCTTTGATTTCTTACAGAGGGAAGAGATCATTAGAGCTTTATTCATGAGGGAGATGATAGATCCAAAAAAATTATGTAGGACTGCCCCTGTTTGATTCTACTTGTGTCAAAACATTAAAATATTTTGTAGAAAAAAAAATCATTTCCGCAATCAACATTTTTGCCAAAGGAATGCTTTTTAAAAATTATTTTTCTTATTGTTTCACTAGTCCATATGCTCTGTCAAGAAGCACGAGCATCGGTTCGATTCCCTTTGCTGGTAAATCAAGCCAAACGTAATGGTATTTACGACGGGGCTCATCAGGCCGCGTTATTGTTGGATTATATTCAACCTAACCCTAATTGGATCTACCCTAAATTATTGTATTTGTCTGGATCCCATCTTTTAATTAATATCTTGTAATGACTATGCTCCCATGGCCAGCTGTTGTTAACTCAATTAATCTGTTCGTTTCAGAAAGTGAGAGTACAAAGGTTTGAGACAAGTTAGCGGCAATGGGGAGAATTAAGCCACAGACATTGTTGCAGCTAAGCAAAAAGAAAAAGGGACCCACCCCATGGAATCAAGGATATATCTAATCATGTTTCACATCCAAATTTCCTCTATGTTAAGATGGCATAAGAAACTGTAGTTCTTGCAGCTAAACGGAAAACAGTGAGCACTTCAGGACTAAATATAAATCCATGCTACGGTATAACAACCACTACAAAGTATAACAACCAGTACAAACCTCTAAAAACTGATAAAGTTTGAAATAAGAACATACAAACTACAAAACGTTGCTACGAAATTTATATGGGAATGTTCAGATCAAGATTTTCAAGCATACAACATACTCACAGATATCTTCAGTAACTGAAATATGCAACCTCTTATAACTTGAAGAAGGCACAAAAATACCCATACCCCATGGGCCTTGTACAAAATCCAGATACTAAACTAAATGGACGAGGAGTACCTGAAGTTCTAATTTACAGGAGGACGATTCAGCCGCTCCAGCTGCTCGCAATAGGATTCAGGTTCTAATTTGCAGAAGACAAGAACAATGTTTCAGCAGCTCCAGCTAGGAATTTACAGAAAGAGAATGATAGGAATTTGCAGGACGAGAATGAGGACCAGGTCTCTTGGCATTTTGCAATGGACTGCACTGCCTTGAATGCAGGTAGATGGGCATTGAATGCAGGTAGATGGGCGTTGAACCTTGAGGATATGGCAGCAGCGAGACTGTGTATGATGAGATCTCGAGGATATGGCTGCAGCTGGCTCATGATCAACCTGCAGTTTTGATGACCGGATGCGCGATGAGCCTACTTGCAACTCAACCTCCAGCATTGAGCCCCGAGTGAGTCAGAGACCCATGATGTAAACATCATATCAATGACGGCTGAGTCTCATTCGGCATTAATGTTTCCTACCTATCCAGTCAGATATATATAAATACAGAGATTAAAGATCAAAGATCACGGTATTAAATTCAATTATGTTATTGAAAAGTGTATAAATCATAAATACAGAGATTAAATATATTCTCTGTATTGCCATAGTCATTACAGTGGAATTGTAGTTATGTGGTCGATAAACATGTGGTATTAAATTCAATTATCTATGTTATGGAAAAGTGTATAAATCATAAATTTAGAGATCAAATATATTAAATATATTGCCATAGTTACGGAAAAGTGTATAAATCATAAATCATAGTTACAGTCAAATTGTAGTTCTATGGTCAATAAACATATGTGATATTAAATTCAATTCCATATGTTATGGAAAAGTGTATAAATCATAAATATTAAAGATTTTGGATGCAAAATAATATAATGGAGTCGAGTTTTACGGGAAAAGGATAATGTAATGGTTTAAAGTTATATATAATTATGATTATATATGGGCAGTTCAAATGTTATGAATAGAATGTTATTATTCATATAGTGAATATATATAAATGATTTATGTATATTTTTATCCAGTGGTTGGGTATTTTAATAAACTTTAAAATAGTGTCAGTTGTGCAAATATTTCAACTCAGTCATCGAGATGTAGTTATATTTTAATATACTGATACTAAAGGATTCCTTACAAACCTTAACGATCGAATTAACCGTTTATGGAAGTTGGGATGAATCCGAATTAACACTTAATCAGAATAAATTTCCTTTTTTTTTAATTAATATCGCAGACGTAACTACTACCACATTTCCAGTGTTGAAGCAATGATCTTAAATATTTAAAATATACTTTAAGTCTTTCGATTTGGATAAATATAGATGGGAAAATAAAAGGACTTAAAGCAGATTCAGGATTAATAAAACTTTTTATTCTTAAAATATTACATGGATTATTATAAACTCTATATTCATTACTGAATGCAAGCCAAAGAAAAACAATAATAATATAATTTTAGTCTAACAATAATAATGTAATTCTTTAAACTAGATGCAGGACCTTAATTAATGTAATCAAAGGGTTTATTGGAACTAATACAACTAGACTATTGGATTTAAAAGAAAGATTCTTTTTTTATAATTTTTTAAAATTAATTCATAGAATATTATTGGGTTATTATTGGGTATGCTTCCTTGCTAAGATAGATAAGCCACATCACTCTCAATTGTAAATATGCTCTAAACTGATTATAAAATGAAAGGAATTGCTTTAACAAAAAATAAAAAATAAATGATATGCTTTCTAGCTCTTAGTGAATAATGTAAAGAGAAGAAGTTTTGAAAGGCTGTGATTACAAGTAAGATCTAGTTTCTATATACTGAAGTTGCATTTTTATATAAAGATAGAAGGTAGCATAAGACATGTTTTTTTTTTTATATATCAAGTCTTTATTAATTTTTTTGAATGAGTGTCAATAAAATCATCCATTAGATATAAAATTTTAATTAATACGTTATAACTATTTCTGTTAGTATTCTTTAAAAAAATTTAAATTAAGGTTACAATTAGTTACAATATTGTAATTAATTTTAATTATATTTTTTTGAAAAAAATTGTGATGCTTTTATAATTATTTTAGATTACTTGCATTTTAATGTTTTAACTTATATATATATATATATATATATATATATATACTTTAAAAAAAATATGATATAGATATTTTATATTAATTTGAGAATTGTATTATGTTTATGTACAAGAATTTGCATATATATATTAATAGGAAAATATCCACCCCCTAAATAAAGAGTGATCAAGAACTGTTCCACTGGAACTCTCATTACATCAAAAAAGATACAAGGGATGACTCCCTTGTTAAATTTTTTTCTTAATTTCCATACATTCCAATAACCACTCTATACATCCTTCTTCCTATTTCGGTTACAGTTTACATCTTTCACAAAAACAATCCCAAGAAAATTCTTTTATGGGAAATCTCCTAATCATCTTTTGTTTCCTCTATATCCAGGTGTCCTGGAGCTAAGAGCAGAGCAAGTTTGGACAGGCTGTCTGCCTCCATGTTTAATACTCTGTAAATATGTGTTATGCTAAGGCCTGAGAAAAGGTCCAAAAGCCTTGTGATTCCTCTCAAATGTTGTTGAAGATGAGGAAAATTTTTTTGGATCTTCTTATTGACTCAATCAACCACCATATTCGATTCCCCAAATACTTGTAACTGAGAGATGTTACTTCCAACTGTTTACTTGCTGACCATAAAAAAGAGAAGAATTTTTTCCTTACTTTCGGTAGTATGACTTTTGAGATATATGCACTATGTAGCCTAATATATAGGTATACTTTGTAAGACTGCATTGAGTAAAACCAATCTTCCTTCCCTTCATAAGAACTTGTTGGTCCAACACCCAATTATGCCTTCAATCTTTTTTTATAACCACATCCAATCCTTAAACGAATAAGCGTTTGGTTTGAGAAAAAAACCCTAAATATTTGGAACCATCAGATAGAGGCTTTATAGCATAGGGGAAATATGAGTTTATCCTATTCCTTACTGTATCAGGGAGACCATTCTTTGAGAGGATGTACTTCTCTACATTGATATGCATTCTTATAGCCTTCTTATACAAGTCCAAGAATTGTTCATCTTCTATGGGGTTCTCCCATGTTCCTTCGCCCATCATTAACACATCATCCACAAACAAAATGTCAGAGAGTTCTTCATATCTAGTCACCTTGAATCCTTTATAAGAACCTTCCCTCTTAGCATGGTGAATAAGTCTGCTTAGAGCATCGGCTATTAGAAGGAATAAAAAAGTGAGAGTAGGCACCCTTGTCTTAGGCCTCTTGTGGACCTAAAAAAATTCGATGGGAAGCCATTTATAAGAACAACAAAGGAGGTCGACTGAACATGCCTCATTATCCAATTAATTTTTTCCCATCCCGATTTGAATCATCAGTAACCAAAGGAAATTCCATTTAACATTGTCATAAGCCTTTGAAAGGTCTAACTTTAAATCAAAGTCTTTACTCTTACTTCTAATGATGGTGTGGATAGGCTCCCATGTTAAAGCCACCGTATCATGGATTTGGCAGTTAAAGAGAAACCGAAACTTGATTATGATTATGACCATGTGTTTTTAGACCATGGTGTGACCATTGCCACCAGCGGAGGTCAATGAATGTAAGAACAACTTTACCTATGACCCAATCTATATTAACAACCCTTAAATCTCCAAATACCTGTAAGTACAGAAGATTCTTAATTTGGGCAAATGGAGAAGGAACCATAATCCCAAGGAGAGAGAAAGACCACATAATGCATAAGAAAAAAAGTTAACACACCAACCTCTCTTAATAAATTTGCATGTTAACACAAGAAATCTAAAATATTATAGAATATAATGCAACCATCCATTTTGGAACAAAACGATGGGGGAACAATACTTGAGAAAGTTGGGTGAAGGCTCAAGCTTCCTCTTCACCGCCTCTGAGACAAATAGAGGAGGGAAAGGGTTAGGTTCTTACAAAAAAAGAACACTTGCAACCAAATTGCAAAAAATCATAGATAGCAAAAAATCATAGATAGCAGTCCACCTAAAAATTCTAATATATATGAAAGACCTAATTATGTCAAAAATAATATTTAATATTCATTTATTTTATATTAGTGAAAAAATATATATTATGAAATAAACAAAATTTCATTTTGAAAATTATATTCTTTTTTTTCAGTCGAGACATGTACATACTTCTCAAAACACCCTAATTTCATTGACATTCTTAATAATATGACAATGACCCTCAAAATGCCATGTGTTGTTGGTGAATACCTGTCCCTAATACATGGATACATAGTGGCATGGATATCCATTCAATATCATGCATAGTGATCAATCGTGCTTTTAGGTATTGTTCATGGCTCTAGATGCCTCAATAATTTCATTAAGGCCAAAAACATGGTCTTCTTGCATGGAAGATAATTCCCAAGGAATTGAGACATGATGCAGGAGCATTAGTTTTCAGGATTATGTGTAAATGTATGGTAAGACCTAAGGGTCTATACATTAGCTCAAGGAGGGGCCATTGTAACCTTTCATATACAAAGTATTTATTTCTTAGTAAAGTTAGATAGGGGATATGCTTAGTTGTTATGTGTTAATGAGTGTTGAGTCATGTAACAAATCCCTTAAGAAATTGGATGACTCGAGAGGTTGATGCCATGTTTCTAGTTGGTAGTTGCATGAGTCATGAGTTAGAGTTAAGTGTAGTTTTCTAAAAATAGAGACTACCTTAGCAAGCATAATTTCATTAACTGCAATCTTCTGTGCAATTTAGTAACATTCTTAATTTATTCCATTTCTACTCTAAACTCGAACATACTCTCACCCTCATGAGCTTCAATATTTTGAACCAGGAAGATTTCTCCGTTATTCTGGTCGACTATGGATGCAAGCCAATTATTCCATTGGATGAAACAAGTTAAATTATGTGAACAGAGTGAGCCAATTATTCTATTTAAATGAAATTGAAGCATGATAGGATTTGCATTATGAAACAAATGATCATGATCTCAAAAGGAGTAAAGTGAGATGAAATTGACATTGTTAGTCTTCAAGAAACATGCATCCTACCTCAAGCCTTCGCTTAGTTCTTGGTCTTCAAAAGACAACTCAAGTCTCAGATTTGACATTTGGTTTCCAAATATCAAATATTTGGTTTACTAAAATCAACTAATGCTACAAGGTTGATGGCCTATATTGGGGCCCAAGGAAACCACACAAGCTCCCCATAAGGAATATTTGACATGTGATAAAGATATATTGAAAATTTTGAATTTTAACACACCATTGATGGTTATTTTGATCTCAGCATGGTCAAGGGGAAAATCACTCTAGGTATCAATCCATAACATTTGTTTACACCACTAATAGGCCATGCTCAAAGCCCAAGCCCACTTGAAAATCCCTACATAACAACTATTTTACATTTGAATAATATATCATGGCTCAAAGTTTAGAAACCTGCAGGTGATTCTAAAGAACCAATTCATGGTATAGAATTTAGATATATGGTCTTAGGCAATAAAATTTATCTACAACATTGATGTGCCATGAATGACGACTAAGCCTACCACACAATAGTTTCATAAAGAAGTTTTGTTCTCTGAGGAATATACCATGGCTATTTCAAGGTTTAAGACACTAGGGATGGTTATCACTACCTAGGCCATCATAGAAGGATTCTTTTTCGTAGGTTAGTTGATCTAGAGGATTATTCGTCTTTAAAGTATATCGATCCAAGATAAAGAGTAATGGTACAATGGCTGTTTTAGATGGTTCATGCATAGAGAATGCTATGCCATAGATTGTTGCTTACTGCATATTCCGAGGCTAGATTTTACCACCGTTGAAAGAGTCATTTAATGGAGGATGCATTCATCTACAAGAAATTGTGAAAGACCCACCTCAAAGTACTACCCCGACATCAATGTCTCGAAAAATCAAGGAAGTCACCACGCAACATGAAGGGACTTCATGAAGACATATACCATCAGTCATCCAGAACAAGTAGTGAACCAATAGGGATACTTTTGAAACTTCTACATGTTCGAGGTGAATGTTCTGAATCGTTATCACCAAGTAACTTCAGCTCCATGAGGTTTCGAATTTTCAATTTCCCCACTTCAGAACATTCAAAATTCAAGGTGAATGTTCTTAATCGTTATCACCAACTAACTTCAGCTCCATGAGGTTTTGGAGGTGAAAGATCCATTTCGGGACTTCGCAGCCACCTAGATGAAGAATCTCAAGGTGTTTCATGACACCAATGTCTTTGGGAAGATGGAGAAGGCTGTAGGGATCATATTGGCCGAAAAAATATGTTGACTTTTTTCTCAGCTGAGAAACTGGAAATTATACAAGAAAAAAACGATTTATCATGGAATTGTTTCTCAACTTTGTGTTTGCAACCATTTTTCATTCCATTGCACTGTACAATATTACAATTCAGTTGCAACCATTTCCTGTAGATTAATGGCACAATAATTCAAACACTTAAAAAATCGAACTCATTGGAGATAATTTCAATTCTTGGTCAGTTACCTGGATATCGGACTTGGTCAGAACAGGAACGTTAACGTAGAAAACGTACTCCTTGGGTGTTTCTTTGATGTACAAAACCACAGGTTCCATGCCCTTGTTCTCATCTTGTTGGTGGTCATATGATCGCACAAATGGGTTTACAGTCCTCTCTAGCTCTTCCGGGAAGTGCAATAGTTTATTCATGGCCAAAGCGTGATCTAAGTTCCCAAAGCATGAGGAGACTCCTCTATGTTGTGATCAAGTTTATCCAATTGAACAGTCTATAGAAGCAATCAATACCATAGTGAGAAGAAAGTAACAGGCCTATTATAGAAAATTTTAAAGTAAACTCATCTACATGGTTGTTGGTAACATTGCAAAGAATAAAATAACATGCTACAGGTGATTAGAAGCACCCCTGTATGAATAAAGGGATAGGACAACTCATGTTGGAGGAGAAAACACTAAAATATATGGCCAAACAATGTGCTATTACAAGTTGCTAAGAGGATCCCTTGCTACTCAGAAAACCGCCCTTGAAAGAAGCTCTCAATCATGCTCCTATGTGAATTAAATTGGCAGATTAAAGCCACCAAATGTAGCACATGCACAGAAAAATGACACCATAAAAATAAAATTGTCTAATTTGAAAATACAATGATAAGTGAAACATGAAAGGCTAAGGGTTTTTTTCTTTATAAATTTTAATAACAATTATTAATAAAAATTATAATTTTGAATATTTGTCATAAAAACATTAATAATATTTGTTTTAACTATTTCATTGAAATGTTTAAAAAATGATTTAGATTTAAATAATGTAATTTTTGTGTAAATTAATTTCAAGAATCCGATTCTGTGTAGCCATCAATTAAAAGTCCTCTGTCGTTTGATTGATTCAAGAATCCTCCAGTTGGCAGCCTTTAATTCCTCCACCATTTGATTGATTTGAGAATTTTCCAGTTGGCAGCCCATCATTATATGGATGTGATGGTTGTTTCAAAGGCGCCAAGTTTCAAATTCAAATTCAAACACTTTAACATGACATTTACCTCCAACTCCAAATTTCAAATTTCGATTGGTAAGGCTCTTTCTCCCTCTTGAGTTTGAATTTGAATTTCCAGAGTTAGGTTTTCCCTCATTCTTTTCAAAATTTCAATCTAGAAACTATCTCCCTCTACCTTCCAAATATACCATCTACCATCCAATCGCCCATGCTTTAATGATCGCTGGCTCTTCATTTGCACTTTGTTTTGTAACTTAATATCTGAAATAGAGTATTATATGCAGATTGCAGGTGGTTGTTTTCTTCTCTCGCAGAAGAAGAAGATATAGGCATTAAGGAGAACATTCTTTCCCTATTAGCTTCCTTATGCTAAGAATCTGCATCATTGTTCCCTCGTGAGAGGAAGGATCTACAAGAAATCACCGACCTTATCACATCCTCCACTATTCATAATGTAAGTATTCACATATCTCTGTGCTGTAATTTGTCTTTTGCACATTATCATTTGCTGTAGTTTGTGTAAACAATTTAAACTCTGTGTTCTAATTTCTAACTAGACTGGGCTTCAATCATGAACAAATATCTAAATGCATATCATCAGCAGTTTTATTGCTTCATCCAGAACTGAATATTCATGGCTATACTGGAAACCACAAGATTAAATACTTCATCTCTACACTATTAACCAACAAACCTCCAACGATTTGGTAAAAATAATGGCAAGAACAGATCCGTGTTAACAATGATTCAGGAATTTGTTTTGTTAGGTTTGGTTCTACTTAATAATTTGAGACTGCACAAGAAATGCAACCTACAAAGAGTTTGTGGGAACGATAGTGTTGAGACTACTAACTAAGAAAGAAGTGGAGCCAGTTTATGGCATAAGTCAGAAGTGCTGCCTTTTTTTTTTGCTATTACTACAAACTTAGGCAGCAAACTCAATTTTCTGTCTTCCTCATGCAAACCTTGTATGAGTTACAGAAGTTTAGATGCAAAGGAAGCCAGAGTGCCTCATCCCATGCATAAATTCTACTTTTGGGTGCTGAAGTGAGTTATTTTGGTCATCGTTTGATACATGTCACTACTATAGTATAACCAAGTTACCACATTTCAATAAAACAGCCACTGCAAAAAGAAAAGCAACAAAGCAACAAATGTATTTCTGGAACATCAGGTGCGGCTTTAATCTGATGGACTAAAGTTAGAATTTGGCACAGAAGGGCTGTTACAGGCTTTTGATGATTTGATTGTATTTCTTGGTTGCACAAACCTACTACAAGTTTTAGGAGTTTGGAAATATTGAAAACAAGTTTATAAATGACAAACCTGTTTGGCTATAAATGTTTTGTGAAATGCTTTGAAAGAGGATATATATTTAATGATG
>LPNX010791626.1:38987-57168 GCA_001517045.1 Pseudotsuga menziesii
TTGACTGTAATGTTAACAAACCATAGATTGAAAGCAGGCCAAGTTGAAATCATAGCAAAGAATAACTTATTAACATTATTAAAATCAATATTATAGTAGGCATTATATTGTTATTTTGTAAGTGTTACCCATTATTGTCTACTTATAAGTTATGACAGTACCCACCTTTTGGGGTTTTTGTGTTTAAATGCAAAATTCTAAGATCAGGAAAATGTGACCCTGAAGGAGCTCAATTGAAATTGCAGAAATGCATGGAGTATTGTAAAGGACATTCCAATGCAACTAATGGTACACAAAATTTGGCATTAATAAAATTGTCTTCCCCGTTTGTTTTGTATGCATATATTTCTCACTGCTAGTAGAACATGGTATGTCTGAAATGCATGTTTCTTCAGAGGATCTGAACATTTTGTCAGAGGAAAAACGACTATTAACCCCACCAAATTAGGTAAAATATGGTTTGGTACAAATTTTGAGGTAAAAGCCAACTCTTGATCAACAGTTTTCAATCAACCTGGAATTTTGTAGGTAGAGACATTTTTAGTGTAGAAAAAACTTTCCTTATTAGGCTCCTGATAAAAACGGACACATGATATAGATTGATTGAAAAAGATTTGCACATTATGTTAGAAAGTTGAATTTCTCACTCAAATTATTTCCTTCTAATTCTTGGAGTGTTTTTTCTCTGCATTAGTATTATGTTTGTCCATCAACAGGCTTATCTATATCCCTGTTGCTATACAATAGAATATAGGAAATGGATTTCTGATCAGCAAATTCAAGGAAGACAGAAATTTTGAGTTGAGATAATTATTACCATCACCATAATGAAGACAAATTTGTCTAAAAATCGTCAATTGGACAAACGAATTTCAAAGGATGTAGGATGTGAGAGAAAGAAAAACCGTCAACTCCCTTAACTGTCCCTAGGCAGAGTTGTCGCTCCAAGCCTTTACAGATTTTTGGCTCCGACTATCATCCTAATTATCTATCTATTCGGTTATCTAAACAGAGAAGGTTGAAACATGTATATCTAAACTATTACCATCCTCTATTACGTGACACAATATTAGAGTTAATTCTTCCCCAACTCTTAGCTCCATTTAAACAGTGAAATTGAAATATTTTCAATAAGATGCACTCTGCTGCAAGTTTAAATGCAAAAAATAGAAGTTGTCAAGATGGGTTTTCCCTCAGATAGGTGATTGAATCTCACCATTTCTTTTTAATTGATAAGCATTAGACTCTAGGGTTTCCAAGTATATGAAGAAAATCATGTTGCGAGTTTCCCTGAGAGTTCCATTTGTCTTGTTATGGGTGTTATCCACCTTTGTAGCCAAGCAAAGTTCACAGGGCTCTTTTTAGGTTTGAAGTGCCATGTCCTTGGATGGGAATGATAGGGATTATCGAGTTATAAACTCTAAAGGATAAAAACAAGAATCTACAATCTAGCAACAAATCTGCAAAAGGGCAAGAACATCATATAACAGAATTGGAAGTTGTTACATTTATTAGAGCACAATCTATAAGACGAGAGATTCCCAAAAACTTGTACAATACGAATAGCATATGTGATACATTTTTATCCACAATTTTTTTCCTAGAAATGTACAACCAAGGGCGAGTTTTAGCCTTAACCAAAAATATGCTAACCCAAAAATAGATTGCACCCCTTAGAGTTGTAAAGACTCAAAAATTTTACCTTGTTGTGAAGTATAGAAAAGTAGGTTACGCAACTGAAATGGGAGTTGCACCTTAAAAAACCATTTTAATGCCTTTATTATTTTCTTTTACATAGGCTTTTTCTCTATTTTTTTGAAATTTCTCCCTATCCATGCTTTCATGAAGAGGCTTGAATGCTGATCTTGTTATGCAGTAAAGACATCAATCTCTTAGTTTTGCACCTCAGACTGGATGGAGAGGCATTGTATCTTTATATACTTGGTTCTTTCATGGAACATCAAATTCTTCTCGAGTTAAATCAAACACTAGCTTTTAGAATGAAGGGGTGTTGAAGGGGTGTGGATTAGATCTCTTGAAGATTTCAAATAGCTAAAACCCCTTGTTTCACATTGTGCATGGACTATTGCCTCGTATTTTTATATGTCGGGGACACTATGATTATTAGTTGCTTCTTACTAATTCTTGAAATTTCTCTTGATCCCATGCTAAAAGAGTAAGGTATGGCAGACTTTCTTTCCTCTATGTAACTCACTTGATTTGAATACATGTATCCAACCAATTTGATGACATTACCCTGCACATATTCAATCCCATTGACATACCTTTATATTTTCTTTGTTTCTTTCAAGTGAACATCTTTGGGACTTGCTATAAATCATGACACAATTGCAACTACATAACTCAAATCTCCTGTAGTTATAGTGAGGTAAATCAAACTTGTTACCAACTCCTCTCAATAGTTTAGGAACTAACCATCCTTGAGAATACTTTGATTGTAATATGGAAAATATTTGGAGTTCCATCTCAAAGCATCTTCCACAATCTAATAGCTCCTCTTAGGTAGATTAGAGTATCTTCCTTGGTCTCTAATGTACTAATGTACTTTAGGAGTTCCTTTGCTGATTTAAAAAAAAAATCTTTTATCTATTATTGGATTCATGTCTCCTCCTTTATAGAGTATACATATTGGAGATGTATTTTTGAACCCCTCATTTGTTGTAGAATCATGTATAGGTGGCACTCTTGCCAATCTCTCCACATACCATTTTGGGTGGGATGTAGTTGTAGCTAGGTAAAAAGGGTATTCAACTTATCCCCCTTATTATATAAAGTAACTTGGATTTGTTTGAAGAAGGCCAACATAGGATCCTTTTGACAAATACCATCTTTGATTTTCGCCATCATACTATTAATTTCCTCATAAATCTCCTTGAGGTCGGGAGAATTTTGAATCTACAAAATGAATCTCCATTAATGTTAGGAAAAAAAAGCATTTGACCTTTGCTCAGTGCTTCACGTTCCTCTCTTTCTTTGTAGTTGTCTATGTTAGATTTTAACATCTGCATAACTAGGATCACTAAAAGAAAGACAAAGACCAGAAACAAAACAAATGTGGAGCTTGTTTAACCACGATGATCAAAGATCATCTCCCAACCATAGACAAAATAATGTCACCCCTGAGCTCGCCATACCAAGAGAGATAAATCGTTTAGAGATAGATGTACATTCGGATGATAGTAGCATAAAACCAAGAAACACAAAGAGAAACTTCTCCAAGATTGAAGATCCCCAAAATTAGTCTTCTCCTAGCTGTAGTGAATTTCTCTCCTCACTTGAGTGAACTTGCTTGAGCGCTTGATGTGAAAATGAAGTGAGGCACCTCCTATTTATAGTGTAAGTTGCAAACAATTTAATTTTTCATTTGGGATTGACTTGACTTGTTTTGTCTCTTTTTTGGGCCGACTTGTGTTCTCTTTTAGGGTCGACTTGTGAGGATGAGCCTCACACGACTATTACAACACCAGTCCCTCTTAGCTAGGGAGGCATCATCATCATCAATTGAAATGCATCTGGATATCATCAATACATAACGACTATCTCGAACATCTCTATACACATGGAAAGGGTCATCGACAAGCATCGACTTATGTTCACCTATGCCCGAATGCAGCTCACATAGATGTTTGCACCCACTAACATCAAGAAATAGGAGGCTTCGTACATGAGCCAATGATTTAGGTAACTTCTCTATCTCTGTCTGGGATAAATTCAAGAATCTCAAATAATTCAAATTCCCTACATTTTCCGGCAATGAAGCAATAGAAGTCTGGCTTAAATTTAATACAGCTAGATATTTCACATTAGTCAAAAAACTTGCAGAAATTGATCTAAGATGGGTATTATTACATAGGAAAAGAGTGCGGATCCCTGGACACTGGAGGGTTCCATTGATTGTTGATATACTATTTTTAATCAATGAAATCCTACGGAGGTCCATGCACTCACTTAGTGGCAATTCATTCAAAATTTCTTTCCTGGCATTAACAGACGTTTGTCTTGCTTGTGGGATTCAGAAATGGCTAAATCGTGCAATAAATCATGCATTTTGCAATATTTTACTTGCCCATCCCCACTAACCTTTGAAACCTCAAGGAGGCATCGATCAATAATTTCGTCGATGTATGAGCGTGCTACATCGAATGCTTCTTCTCTTATTTCTGGAGTAAACCCCTCAGATGTCCAAGCATGCAGTAAATAGTCGAACTTTATTTGAGTATTTTTAGGAAAGACTGAGAAGTAAACAAAACAAATCTTAAGATGATTGGGCAAAATTTGATAACTTAACCTGAGGGACACCATAACGCTCTCGCTCATCGCATCTACTACAAGTAGACGATTCAAGGTCCTTTCCCAGTCATTTGGAAGCCTCCTTACTTTTGCCATAGAAGCTGCTATTGTTTTAATAGACAGGGGTAATCCGGCACATTTTTCTACAATTCTAAGGGCTAAGCTACTCAGCTCATTTGGAGGACTCTTGTCTGCACACCGTTCAGGGAAAGCATGAATGCAAAACAGCTTCATGCTGTCTTCCAAGGATAAAGACTCTAGGGTTTGGATGTCATAAGGAGGCGGCATAGCTTCTGCAACTTTTCTATTACGTGTCATGAGCAGGATCTTCATTTTAGATTCCCTTTCCAATGGAAAACCAATTTTCTCCAAAACATCCCTGTGCCACACCTCATCCAGAACAATTAAACAACGGTGGTCTTTTAAATGTTGATGAATTTTTTTTATAACATCCTCTGTCTGATCTTGATTTTCATTCACTCGAAGTTTGATTTGGCTGCACATCTCCAGCAACACTTGTTCAACTACAAAGCTGTGTGATAAAGCCAGCCATACCAAGTAGTCAAAACCGTGTTGGACCCTTTCGCTTTTGAATAGATTTTGAGCAAGAAGGGTTTTACCGAGCCCCCCCATACCCACAAGGGAAATGACTTGACATCCATCTTTCTGCAATATCATATTCGTAAGGAGACAAATATAATCTCCCATGCCTACAATATTCTATGATTCTTTAGTAAGAGCGCTGGATCTTTCTCTCTGGTCTTCTAAATTATCGGCATTGAATGCATGAAGTTGCATCACTGACATATGACAGGTGTAATTGTTGAGTCTCTCGCTTAACGAGACATCTCTTATGTATGATTGTATTATATTCATTTTGATTATGCTAATGAGAATTAAATTGAAGAGCTGTGTGCTCTGTTCTGTCCCGTCCTGTTCCATTTTGTTCTGCTCTATTTCATCTGTGCTATTCAGTTCTGTAAACTCTGCCTCTCTGTAAACTATTATGCTCTACTATTCCAGCTCTCTCTTCCTAGCCATTCAGCTCTGTAATTGCACATCTTGAAGCATAAGCTGAAAACCATGAAGGTACCTCTTGGTTTGATTCTTGCGTAAGCTCAGCAAGACACTTAGCTATATTAAAATTACCTTCATGGAGGAAGGCAATAAACAAATCACGACCTGTATGCCTTATGCGATGCACATAATCATCAATGTCATTTGGCAAATCAAAACTAAGAACATGAGCAACTTGTGGAAAATCAAGACCACGAGCAACAACATCTGTAGCAACAAGAATAGGAGTGAGCCCAATCTTGAAAGACCTCAATGTTTTCTCATGCTCCTTTGGCTTCTGTCTCCATGTATACTAGTTGCTGGAATAGTGGAAACCTATTGGAACACAACCAATATTCCAATGAATCAGATCCCTTTTTTTTTCCACGAACACCAATGTCAAAGAATGCTTGCCTGCATGAATTTCAAACATAGTTGTAACAACAAAGGGACTAGTACTACTTAAGCGACTTGGTACAGGCTTCAAGGAAGTACAGTACTTAGGTTTCTCATCTTCCAATATAGCTCAATCTCTTTAGTTTTTCGACCAGGAATGCACCCGGCAATCAGTGAGCAGTGGTCGGTCTTCTAGCAGATTTGTAGTACAAACGAAAGAAAATATGTCTACTAATTATTTACTTTGAAAATAAATGTAGTCACTGCGTTGAATTGAATGGAATAATGTGGGGTCTGAGTGCCAATAACAATACAAACTCGTAAAGCCTGTTAATGATATTCTCAACATGCAGGAAAAAGGAAACATCCATAGCAACCATTCACAAATATAGTCTTGATCTTACAAGTTAAATTTTGGGCTTATAATGATCTGATTTTGCAAGTTAGTTTGATCATTGCATTATTATTTTGACAGCAATCTCCAAACCTAAAGAAGATGCTCTAAATCTTTTTATTTCCCAGTGTGCTCGGGAAAATTGAATATTCTATATATATGTTCAACAAATATTCAATCTGCATAAGAAATCAATCAACCCTGTGGAAGAAAGTTTTTAGATCAAAGCAAAAATAACATATTTCAGTTCTAGACAGAGTACGCCGACAGAAAGGAAAGGATTTGAGTACTCCCTATACAATGATTTCAACTAGTGAGAATCGCCTTGTAATAAAAATATTGATAATAATAAAGTCAGGCCATAGGTCGAAGAATAGTCAGCATAGGAACTGTGCACTAATAATGCTTGGCAATGCCCGGCATAGAGCATGAATTGAATTTCAAGCTCTTGGTAGATTAAATATTGTTGTATAATAGATTTTCAAATCTTAGAAATGGGACCATTAAGACTGATCATGGTACTCGACGCTCCCATTGATAGATCATAGGACAACCAATAGTTCGTGTGAATATATAACGAATGAGTTTTATTCATCTGCATATATATGTTCAATACTCGAAAGAAATTAATTATAGCAAATTTTCAAGTTTGAAGGGAACAATACTTACCGGAGTCAGACAAGTGTGCCATCTACCTTCAAAGTCCAGTCTCAAGTTAAATAGTCTTGTTTTACCAGGGCACTTCTCACAAGTTCCGTGGCCCATATATCAAACTATTTTCTTTACAACTTCATCTAAATGGATCATCAAAATAATACACTGATCAATATCCATACATAACAATGACGACTCAGAACAACTATCATTATTTTATGCATAGGCCGCTGCTTTGTACTGTCTCTCTTTAACGTCATTATAGGAATTACATGTTGGAAAAAATAAATATGACATGTCTATCAAATGTCATTATAGGAATTACATCTTGGATAGGGGTGTTTGTCAAATTTAACCCCTTTAATGTTATTATAGGAATTACATCTTGGAAAGCTAGCGACTGCTAGCTTTCCTTCTAACATAAGCATGTGTGTCATGCTAGAAGAAATGCTTATGTTAGAAGGAAATATAGCATTCGTTCAAAATATAGTACATTGCACAAGCTCAAGGTATAAGCTAGCAACCACCAATCACCATGGACAGGGTTTTTGTATTGGAAAGCTAGCGACTGTTAGCTTTTTTCTAGCATAAGCATGTGTGTTTATGCTAGAAAGAAATGTTTATGTTACAAGGAAAGCTAGCAGTCGCTAGCTTTCCTTGATCTTTTGCCATGTTCTTATTTCAAAATAGAGCACATGGCACAAGCTCAAGGTATAAGCTAGCAACCACCAATCACCATGGACAGAGTTTTTGTATTGGAAAGCTAGCAACTGTTAGCTTTCCTTCTAGCATAAGCATGTGTGTTTATGCTACAAGGAAATGCTTATGCTACAAGGAAAGCTAGCAGTCGCTAGCTTTCCTTGATATTTTTCCTTGTTCTTATCTCAAAATAGAGCACATGGCACAAGCTCAAGGTATAAGCTAGCAACCACCAGTCACCATGGACAAGATTTTTCTATTGGAAATCTAGCAACTGCTAGCTTTCTTTCTAGCATAAGTATGTGTTATTATCCTAGAAGGAAATGCTTTTGCTAGAAGGAACGCTACCAGTCGCTAGCTTTCCTTGATCTGATGCCATGTACTTATTTCAAAATAGAGAACATGGCACAAGCTTAAGGTATAATATAGCAACCACCAATCACCATGCCCAGGGTTTTTCTACTCGAAAGCTAGCGATTGCTAGCTTTCCTTCTAGCATAAGAATGTGTGCTTATGCTAGAAGGAAAGCTAACAGTTGTTATTTTTCCTTGATCTTGTGCCATGTGCTTATTTCAAAATAGAGCACATGGCACAAGATCAAGGTATAAGCTAGAAACCACCAATCACCATGACCAAGATTTTTCTACTGGAAAGTTAGCGACTGATAGCTTTCCTTCTAGCATAAGCATGTGTGCTTATGTTAGAAGGAAATGCTTATGCTAGAAGGAAAGTTAATAGTCGCTAGCTTTCCTTGATATGGTGCCATGTGCTTGTTTCAAAATATAGCACATGGCATAAGCTCAAGGTATAAGCTAGCAACCACTAATCACCATGACCAGGGTTTTTCTACTAGAAAGCTAGAGACTGATAGCTTTCCTTCTAGCATAAGCATGTGTGCTTATGCTAGAAGAAATGCTTATGCTAGGAGGAAAGATAGTAGTTGCTAGCTTTCCTTGATCTTGTGCCATGCTCTTATTTCAAAATAGAGCACATGGCACAAGATCAAGGCCTAAGCCAACAACCATCAATCACCATGACCAGGGTTTTTCTATTGGAAAGCTAGCGACTGCTAGCTTTCCTTCTAGCATAAGCATGTTTGCTTATGCTATAAGGAAATGTTTATGCTAGAAGGAAAGGTAGCAGTCGCTAGCTTTCCCTGATCTTGTGCCATGTGCTTATTTAAAAATAAAGTACATGGCACAAGATCAATGTATAAGCTAGCAACCACCAATCACTATGGCTAGGGTTTTTCTATTGGAAAACAAGCAACTGCTAGCTTTGCTTCAAGCATAAGCATGTGTGCTTATGCTTGAAGGAAAGCTATCAGTCGCTAGCTTTCCTTTATTTAGTGCCATTTGCTTGTTTCAAAATAGAGCACATGGCACAATCTCCAGGTTTAAGCTAGCAACCACCAATCACTGTGGCCAGGGTTTTTCTATTGGAAAGCTAGCAATTGCTAGCTTTCCTTCTAGCGTAAGCATGTCTGCTTATGCTAGAAGGAAATGCTTAGGTTAGAAGGAAAGCTAGCAATCGTCATATTTCCTTGATCTGGTGCCATGTGCTTATTTCAAAATAGATTACATGGCACAAGCTCAAGGTATAAGCTATCAACCACCAATCACCATGTCCAGGGTTTTTCTACTAGAAAGCTAGCGACTGCTAGCTTTCCTTCAAGCATAAGCATGTGTGCTTATGCTAGAAGGAAAGCTAACAGTTTCTAGATTTTTTTGATCTTGTGCCATGTGTTTATATCAAAATAGAGCACATGGCACAAGATCAAGGTATAAGCTAGAAACTACCAATCACCATGCCAGAATTTTTCTATTGGAAAGCTAGCGACTGCTAGCTTTCCTTCTAGCATAAGCATGTGTTCTTATGCTAGAAGGAAATGCTTATGCTCAAAGGAAAGCTAGCAGTCACTAGCTTTCCTTGATCTTATGCCATGTGCTAATTTAAAAATAGAGCACATGGCACAAGAACAAGGTATAAGCTAGTAACCACCAATCACCATGGCCAGAGTTTTTCTATTGGAAAGCTAGCGACTGCCAGTTTTCCTTCTAGCATAAGCATGTGTGCTTATGCTAGAAGGAAAGCTAGCAGTTGCTAGCTTTCCTTGATCTTGTGCCATGTGTTTATTTCTAAATAGATTACATGGTAGAAGATCAAGGTATAAGCAAGCAACCACCAATCACCATGCCAGAGTTTTTCTATTGGAAAGCTAGTGACTGATAGATTTCATTCTAGCATAAGAATGTGTTCTTATGCTAGAAGGAAATGCTTATGCTAGAAGGAAAGCTAGCAGTCGCTAGCTTTCCTTGATTTTGTGCGATGTGCTTATTTCAAAATAGAGCACATGGCACAATCTCAAGGTATAAGCTAGCAACCACCAATCACCATGCTCAGGGTTTTTCTATTGGAAAGCTAGCGACTGCTAGCTTTCCTTCTAGCATAAGCATGTTTGCTTATGCTAAAAGGAAATGTTTATGCTAGAAGGAAAGATAGCACTCACTAGCTTTCCTTGATCTTGTGCCATGTGCTTATTTAAAAATAAAGTACATGGCACAAGATCAATGTATAAGCTAGCAACCACCAATCACCATGGCCAGGGTTTTTCTATTGGAAAACAAGCAACTGCTAGCTTTGCTTCAAGCATAATCATGTGTGCTTATGCTTGAAGGAAAGCTAGCAGTTGCTAGCTTTCCTTTATTTAGTGCCATGTGCTTATTTCAAAATAGAGCACATGGCACAAGCTCCAAGTTAAAGCTAGCAACCACCAATCACTGTGGCCAGGGTTTTTCTATTGGAAAGCTAGCAACTGCTAGCTTTCCTTCTAGCGTAACCATGTCTGCTTATGCTAGAAGGAAATGCTTAGGTTAAAAGGAAAGCTAGCAATCGTCAGGTTTCCTTGATCTGGTGCCATGTGCTTATTTAAAAATAGATTACATGTCACAAGCTCAAGGTATAAGCTAGCAACCACCAATCACCATGTCCAGGGTTTTTCTACTAGAAAGCTAGTGACTGCTAGCTTTCCTTCAAGCATAAGCATGTGTGATTATGCTAGAAGGAAAGATAACAGTTTCTAGATTTTTTTGATCTTGTGCCATGTGCTTATATCAAAATAGAGCACATGGCACAAGATCAAGGTATAATCTAGCAACTACCAATCACCATGCTAGAGTTTTTCTATTGGAAAGCTAGCGACTGCTAGCTTTCCTTCTGGCATAAGCATGTGTTCTTATCCTAGAAGGAAATGCTTATGCTCAGCTTTCCTTGATCTTATGCCATGTGCTGATTTCAAAATAGAGCACATGGCACAAGAACAAGGTATAAGCTAGTAACCACCAATCACCATGGCCAGGGTTTTTCTATTGGAAAGCTAGTGACTGCTAGTTTTCCTTTTAGCATAAGCATGTGTGCTTATGCTAGAAGGAAAGCTAGCAGTTGCTAGCTTTCCTTGATCTTATGCCATGTGCTTATTTCTAAATAGATTACATGGCAGAAGATCAAGGTATAAGCAAGCAACCACCAATCACCATGCCAGAGTTTTTCTATTGGAAAGCTAGCGACTGATAGATTTCATTCTAGCATAAGAATGTGTTCTTATGCTAGAAGGAAATGCTTATGCTAGAAGGAAAGCTAGCAGTCGCTAGCTTTCCTTGATTTTGTGCGATGTGCTTATTTCAAAATAGAGCACATGGCACAATCTCAAGGTATAAGCTAGCAACCATCAATCACCATGCTCAGGGTTTTTCTATTGGAAGCTAGCGACTGCTAGCTTTTCGTCTAGCATAAGCATGTTTGCTTATGCTATAAGGAAATCTTTATGCTAGAAGGAAAGCTAGCAGTCGCTAGCTTTCCCTTATCTTGTTCCATGTGCTTATTTAAAAATAAAGTACATGGCACAAGATCAACGTATAAGCTAGCAACCACCAATCACCATGGCCAGGGTTTTTCTATTGGAAAACAAGCAACTGCTAGCTTTGCTTCAAGCATAAGCATGTGTGCTTATGCTTGAAGGAAAGCTAGCAGTCGCTAGCTTTCCTTTATTTAGTGCCATGTGCTTATTTCAAAATAGAGCACATGGCACAAGCTCCAGGTTTAAGCTAGCAACCACCAATCACTGTGGCCAGGGTTTTTCTATTGGAAAGCTAGCAACTGCTAGCTTTCCTTCTAGCGAAAGCATGTCTGCTTATGCTAGAAGGAAATGCTTAGGTTAGAAGGAAAGCTAGAAATCGTCAGCTTTCCTTGATCTAGTGCCATGTGCTTATTTCAAAATAGATTACATGGCACAAGCTCAAGGTATAAGCTAGCAACCACCAATCACCATGTCCAGGGTTTTTCTACTAGAAAGCTAGCGACTGCTAGCTTTCCTTCAAGCATAAGCATGTGTGCTTATGCTAGAAGGAAAGCTAACAGTTGCTAGCTTTTTTTGATCTTGTGCCATGTGCTTATTTCAAAATAGAGCACATGGCACAAGATCAAGGTATAAGCTAGCAACTACCAATCACCATGCTAGAGTTTTTCTATTGGAAAGCTAGCGACTGCTAGCTTTCCTTCTAGCATAAGCATGTGTTCTTATGCTAGAAGGAAATTCTTATGCTCAAAGGAAAGCTAGCAGTCGCTAGCTTTCCTTGATCTTATGCCATGTGCTGATTTCAAAATAGAGCACATGGCACAAGAACAAGGTATAAGCTAGTAACCACCAATCACCATGGCCAGGGTTTTTCTATTGGAAAGCTAGCGACTGCTATTTTTCCTTCTAGCATAAGCATGTGTGCTTATGCTAGAAGGAAAGCTAGCAGTTGCTAGCTTTCCTTGGTCTTGTGCCATGTGCTTATTTCTAAATAGATTACATGGCAAAAGATCAAGGTATAAGCAAGCAACCACCAATCATCATGCCAGAGTTTTTCTATTGGAAAGCTAGCGACTCATAGATTTCATCCTAGCATAACCATGTGTTCTTATGCTAGAAGGAAAGCTAGTAGTCGCTAGCTTTCCTTGATTTTGTGCCATGTGCTTATTTCATAATAGAGCACATGGCACAATCTCAAGGTATAAGCTAGCAACCACCAATCACCATGCTCATGGTTTTTCTATTGGAAAGCTAACAACTGCTACCTTTCCTTCTAGCATCAGCATGTGTGTTTATGCAAGAAGAAAATGCTTATGTTAGAAGGAAAGCTAGTAGTCGCTAGCTTTCCTTGATCTTGTGCCACATGTTTTTTTCAAAATAGAGTACATGACACAAGTTCAAGGTATAAGCTAGTAGCCACCAATCACCATGCCCATGGTTTTTCTATTGGAAGCTAGCGACTGCTAGCTTTCCTTCTAGCATAAGCATGTGTGCCTATGCCAGAAGGAAATGCTTATGTTAGAAGGAAAGCTAGCAGTCGCTAGATTTCCTTGATCTTGTGCCATGTGCTTATTTCAAAGTAGAGCACATGGCACAAGATCAAGTTATAATCTAGCAACCACCAATCACCATGGATAGGGTTTTTTTATTGGAAATCTAGCGACTGATAGCTTTCCTTCTAACATAAGCATGTGTGCTTATGCTAGAAATAAATGCCTATGTTAGAAAGAAAGCTAGCAGTTGCTAGTTTTCCTTGATCTTGTGCCATGTGCTTCTTTCAAAATAGAGCACATGGCACAAGCTGAAGGTATAAGCTAGCAACCACCAATCACCATGCCCAGGGTTTTTCTATTGGAAAGCTAGCGACTACTAGCTTTCATTCTAGCATAACCATGTGTGCCTATGCTACAATGAAATGCTTAGGCTAGAAGGAAAGCTAGCAATCACTAGCTTTCCTTGATCTTGTGCCATGTGCTTATTTCAAAATAGAGCACATGGCACAAGATCAAGGTATAACCTAGCAACCACCAATCATCATGCCTAGGGTTTTTCTATTAGAAAGCTAATGAGTGCTAGCTTTCCTTCTAGCATAAGCATGTGTGCTTATGCTAGAAGGAAATGCTTATGCTAGAAGGAAAGCTAGTAGTTGCTAAGCTCGCAGTCGCTTATAATTCGAAAAACTTCTACTATGTATTAGTATACTAATGGTGGCATCAAGTAGCATTGCTTGGGATTTTGTATTACTCTAGTTCCATATAGATGTTATTCTTCACTAATCTACAATATAGGTTTAGATGACACCAAATAACTATTTTCGGGAGTACTTAAAATAGGGATGACTCCAATCAAGGATATTTGAATTTACTTTGAACAATTGATACAAAAAATAAATCTCAGTGAGCCATGATTATACAAACTTGCATGATCAATCATGGTTGGATTCCAACCTACTTAATAACTACCTTCAATACTATTACAAGTTCCATGATTATACAAACTTGCATGATCGATCATGGTTGGATTCCAACCTACTTAATAACTACCTTCAATACTATTACAAGTTCTTAAGTATGGAAAATTTTTAGACATTTTTACAAGTTTTTCTAAGAATAGTTTTGTGTTTGTATTAAGATTATATACATTGATAACCAATCTTGTTTTGATTACGCTTTGTAGCTCCATCATAATTTATATGTAAAGTCCCTTTTGGCGGTGGGGACTAAATGGTGGGGAACAATGTTTAATTTGCACAACAAAATGATGCCATACCCTTTTTAGCTATTACAAGTACATTCTTTTTTTGTAGATTGTGTTTTGCCTAAAATATAAGAGCACACTTTACATGGTTTAACCTTAACTACAAATTATAATTCAATTGTGTGTTACAGAATTTGTAGGAGCGACAATGGAAAGTATAATTTTCACAAAAGGGGACTATGTTGACCTCTTGGTTAATGGTCAAGTTATTGGGCTAGGAAAGGTTGAATCTACAGAAGTTGGAACTTATTATGGTGGAGGAAGGGTTGTTGCAGGTTATGTTATGGTTTTGATAATTGATGTCACTCAACCACATTTGATTGTGGAATATGTTGATGAAGGGGACACACATCCATGGAGGACTACTGATTTGAGGCACACCATAGGTAAATCAAATACCAAAGCATGTGTTAATAATTATTCATAGTTTATTGAATGTTTTTTTGAGAAAATACTAAGTTTGTTATGTTTGATGTACAGGTGCAAATGTTTGTTCAACATTTTCTATTGGAGACAAAGTAGATCTTTTACAACATGGAGTGAAGGTGGGTGAGGGCTCCATATTCAATACAGAGCTTGGGAATAAGGTTCATGAAAAGATTGTAAAGAAAGGATGCATAGTGGTTAGAATTGAGAAGGTGTTAAAAAATGATGCTCCTTTACCACATCCAACTGGATTTGAGGAAACACTAGGGGGTGCAATAGAATCTTATGAGATTTGGCCAGAAATAGATTTGAAACCTCATTGTGAAGATCAACCCATAAATATTCCACAAGATAGGACTGCATTCACATGTACAAGGGTTTCTCTTACACATGGATGCATAGGAACAATTATGTGCATTACCAAAGGAATGATAGTTAATGTCCATGAGGATGACATGGTTGTGGGTGAAACACTAGGTGAAGATAACTTTGGTGTTTTTGTGGAAGAGATACATGGCTATTGTGAAAGATGCAAGATTGGGGATAAGTCTATACATGGATTGGTTAGATGGCCAATACATAAATTGGTGGACAATATAGGTGAGATGTTAAGGGTCAAGACAAAGTACAAAGAGCCACCCATGGAAATGCTGATATGGGATGTTATAGAGGATAAAAGTCCTTTATACCAATGGGATGGGGATCTTAATAATCAAAAAGATCAAGATGTCAATGTTATTAATGCGTCGAGGCCATATAAAAAGATTAAACGAGCTATGACAAGAGAAAAAGTTGCAAAACGTCAAACCAAGATAGATAAAGAGAAAGAAGTCCGACTTTTGGTTGCAGATGAATGTTGTAAACAATATTGTCTTCAACATGTGGAGAGGAATGCCATTGTAAATGCTAGAAGGGATATGGAATGCAAAGACAAAAATGGTATCAGGGAATTTGTATTGAATTCACTTGTTTCAAACACTATCATGTCAAAGAGCCATGGCCATGGCCTACCTCCTATTATTAGAAAAGTAAAGGACATGAGATTTGATGGTAATGTTATTTGTAAGAAAGCATGGTACAAGATACATAAGATTCCTCAAAGCACCTTCTATAGCTACCAACATAATTTTGAACAAGGACATATGGAATCCATTCATGGTAACACCAATACATGTAAAGCACGTGCACATACTGTGGCGGCCATAGAAATACTGCATAAAACTGTAATGGATAATTCAGATTTTTCGCCAAACCAAACACGTCAAGTCAAAGCAGATGGAACTTCTTCTCCTCTAAGATTGTTGCCTTCGACTTACACACAAAGCTCTTTGCTAAAAGAGATCAATGTGGGTTTGGAAAAGCTCAATTGTCCATTAAAATCACAACCAACAATGAGCAAGATTTGGAACACTCATTTTCGAGACATGGCATTCTCAAAGAACACCAACTTCAGTAAATGTAGTGAATGTATTGTGTTGAAAGCACAAATGAAGTCAGCAACTACAAAAGAGTTGGAAGAAACGGCATGCGCTAGATTGAACAAACATAACAAGATCATTATGTGCGGAAGACATTGCTACTATGCCCACAGAATCATGTCAGAGAGGTTTCCAAAGGAGTATTTGAGTATTATCCATGATAAAATGGATAAAACAAAGACTTCAATTCCAAGGCTACGCGTCAAATAAAAATCTATTGTAGGAATAAACTTGGGTTTGTCATTGACAGGTATGCTAACACATGGGCATAAGACAGGAAGTTTTGGTCATTTCTCCCTACCATTTGTACATATGGGATCACAATTTACCATTACATCACTTGCTAAGTGCTTAAGGGACCTTGAAGACCCACATCTTGATATGTATGGTGATCTTCTTTATGAGAGTGGAAGTTCAAGAAACCCACTTTCAAATGCATTACTTGACACCTCTATTTAATCAAAATGTAGAGTGTACAAGGATGAATTTTTATCTCATGGAAGATTAGAAAATCAAGATATCGATTTTAAACCTCTTCCTCCACATTTATTGTTACAATTGGATAATGCAGCAAGTGATAATAAAAATCGTTATCTTTTCATGTTTCTATCACTTCTCACTGCACTTGGTGTCTTCATCACTATTGAGGTCGGTTTCTTGCTCGTGGGACACACCCATGAAGACATAGACGGGACCTATGGGAGAATGTCTTCCAGCTTGAAAAGTAAAGATATATATTCTCTACCTGAGATGATGGATACATATCGCAAAATTGAAGAAAAAAGAGTGTTTCCACCTAAACTGATTGATAAGGTGTATGACTTCAAAAGCTTCCTTAATGGATACATCAAGGAAGGAAAAAATGCATTAGTTGGACATCTTAATGTTCAGTACTTCCAATTTCTTGTACTCAATGATGTTCCAGTATTAAGGTATAAAGAATCCATAAGAGATGTTGAGTGGTCAGAACCAGTTGAGTTATGGAATACAGACGATGAAGGTCGATCTAAACTACCCATAGGGAAGCCATCTTTCTTACATCCCAAAGAGAATGAAATCTATTTAAAAGAACTAAAAGAAGGAATAACATCATACATAAAAATGTGGAAAGACACAATGGGTGGTGAGGATTTGCCAATTGTTACACCAGAATGGAAAAATAAGGTAGAGTATTGGGAAAGAGTTCTTCATACTTTATATGAATATTACAATGATCATACAATAGTGGATGCAAGTGATTCATCTTCTGAGGATTTCTGGCCCAAGACAAGGCAAACTCCAGATGTTGGTCGTAATGTGCTTCATGCAATCTCAAATATTATGGATGGGGATTTTGATACTATGACAGGTGAACCCGTGTATGTTGGACCCAAGTGCAATAAGCCAAAGACAACATTCAACCCTATTCATTAGAGGAAATTTCAACTCAAAATGGGCCTCCTAAAATGAATTAATAAAATAATACTTAAAATAATAAAATAATATTTATTAATTTTGGAGGAAGAAAAGAAAAAAACTACTTTTTTGTTTGTATTTTTGACATATCTCCCTATGTTTTTACTCAAATTTCGATCGGGAGAGCTCGTTGGATGTGAAATTAAATTCCGCATCCAACGAGTACCCACTTGGCATACTTTTGACGGACCTCGCTACCCCAAAAACAAGAAATACCTGAAAAAATGGAATGATGATTTCTTGAAAAAATGGAATGATGACATCATCATTCCATTTTTTTAGGTATTTCTTCTTTTTGGGGTAGCGAAGTCCGTTAAAAGTATGCTGAGTGGGTACTCGTTGGGTGCGGAATTTAATTCCGCATCCAACGAGCTCTCTCGATCGAAATTTGAGTGAAAACACGGGGAGATATGTCAAAAATACAAACAAAAAAAGTAGTTTTTTTTATGATACCTATCCCCAAATTTATATTAAAAAAGTTTTTAAGACCTATACGGTATTTCAAATTTAAATCAATTTCATTGGCTAACACATGATGACATGGAATTTGAATAAAAGTTAAAAGGCCCATTTTGAGTTGAAATTTCCTCTAATGAATGATGTTGAGAAAGGAAATATGTTGCTAGTTAGATCAGGAAACGAGGATGAAGGGGAGATGATTTGGATGGCAAAAGCCACCTCAAATATATTTCAAGATGATGA
>LPNX010791626.1:58117-86464 GCA_001517045.1 Pseudotsuga menziesii
AATAAATATTGGACACTTGCAATAACTAGAATGGGGTTTCCCTCTTTCTTCATGTATTTGAAAAAAAACCAATTGTACTTAAAATTTATATTCTAATTAATAATTATTTTTTACCTTAATTGGTATACTTGGACTTTATCCAATACAATATTTTCTCTTGTTGGCTCTAAAATAGTGCCAACCACATATCATAATATATAGTATTGAATAATGAATATTTCTTTAAATGTTAGATGATTATATTTATATTATAAAAAGGAATCTAGGCTTAACCAATCAACATAATCCAAAGTAATAATTGATAGTTAACAATGTCCAAAACATGTAGAAACTTGTGGGCTCATAATAATCCCTTAAAATGAAGGGAAAAAGTGAAGTGCCTAAGTACCTATTGTGCTATATACTTGACAAAAATATCCTAAGGCATACAATAGACAATACATATAAAGGGAAGAAAATAAAATAGAGTATGACCTAATTTTCCATGTTGTTGCTCGTAGATATGTTATTGATTATTTTTCTAGTCAATATTCTAAAGATTATTAGGGGTAGTGTCATCATCCACAAGTACAATATTACAATGACTATAGGAGCTAATACATCTTCATGGTATTAGAGGTTTCACCTAATTCCTAGACATTTCCAGTTCTCGTTGTCTCTTGAAGTTGAGCAAAACCCCCCATGTTCTAGGCACCCATTATCAAGATTGAGAATTACTAAGTTATTATGCCAATACATAAATTTTTTATAGTAACAAACACATTAACTGTTATGTCATTAAATAGCTTTCTAGGTCACTTTAAAATGGCGACAATCTCTTACTAATATGGTAATTCAACACATGCACAATATATGCGTTATCAAATTGTAAATAAAATGGTTAATACTTTCAACATACAAATAATGCAATTAGATAAATTAATAGGTAAGAAATATTAATACAAATTACAAATTATAATAATAAAATAATGTAAAGAATCTAAGTTTAAGCCTAGGAAGATATGCTTCAACTTAATATAAATTTGATTTTATATAGCTTATAATGATAATATTGTAAAAAAATGGTGAATATATAGATTGAAATGAGTGAATTAAGTAATTTTTTGGTTTTTCATTTTTTGAAAACTCAATCTTGTTGAAGTTCTAAATTCTAGATCCGTACTCGACAATACATATAAAGGGAAGAAAATAAAATAGAGTATGACCTAGTTTTCCATGTTGTTGCTTGTGTATATGTTATTAATTGTTTTTCTAGTAAATATTCTAAATATGATTAGGGGTAGTGTCCTCATCCACAGGTTCAATATTACAGTGACTATATGAGCTAATAATTTTTCATGGTATTAGAGGTTTCAGCCAATTCCTAGGCATTTCCAGTTCTTGTTGTTTCTTGAAGTTGAGAAAAAATCCCCATGTTCTAGCCACCCATTATCAAGATTGGGAATTAATTAGTTACTATGACAATACATAAATTTGTTACAGTAACAAACACATTGACTGCTATATCATTAAATAACTTTGTAGGTCACTCTAAAATGGAGACAATCTCTTACTAATATGGTAATTCAACACATGCACAATATATGCTTTATCAAATTATAAATAAAATGGTTAATAATTTCAACATACAAATAATGCCATTAGATAACTTAATAGGTAAGAAATTTATTGCAACATCTATTGTTCATGAGATGAGGTAAACCTTGATCAACTCAAATATTAATACAAATTAAAAAATTATAATAATAAAATAATGTAAGGAATCTAAGTTTAATATTAGAAATATATGCTTCAACTTTATATAAATTTGATTTTATATAGCTTATATTGATAATATTATAAAAAAATGGTGAATATAAAGATTGAAATGAGTGAATTAAGTAATTTTTTGGTTTTTCATTTTTTGAAAACTCAATCTTGTTGAAGTTCTAAATTCTAGATCCCTTGTATAATTCCAAATTTAATGAAATATGTGTTTTATGCTCAACACCAAAATGGAATGCTCCAGAGCTTATGCCCAACCTTTCTAGGTTATATTTTCATGTGTTACAGATATTTATGCTCAACACAAATGTAAGTACTCATGTGCTTCAGAGCCTTTCGCTCAACACAAAACATCTCATCGATCATGTGCTTTAGGGTCCACGCCCAACACAAAACATTTCATCAATCATGTGCTTCAGGGTCCATGCCCAACACAACCAACATATATATACATATATATCATCAACAATTGTCTTATGCCTAATATACAAAACAATCATCATGTTCATATGTAGTGGGGTCTTCGACCCAATATAAAATAAAACATCAATATAATCATCATGATCAATAGGCTCATGCCTATAAATGGTAGGTCCAAAATTCGGGATATTACATAAGCCTAATGATAAACAAAACTTATTTTGTTCTTAAGATAATCATTATTTAAACTCTACACAAACATTTAAACTAAGAAAAGTACTGGCACATTTCATTTGCTAGCGAAATAGAGACCTAGATTTCAATATATCCTATCTACATAAAAACCACAAATCTATTAACATTAAACAAACATAACATTATAATTATGCTCTAAACAAATCTTTAAAAAAATTATCAAAGATACCAAATTACCATAACCTCAATGCATGAAGGCCGAGAGCCAATCCACAATTTCAAAGTTCTACTATTAAATAGCAACACTTATAAACATTATTGATCACTACCCAACAATCGAATCCTGTTAAGGATTGGCTTCCGATCTTTTTTCCAAACAAAATCTATCAATGCATACCTCTCTAAATTATAGTAAACAAATAAAATCTGAAACACACACAGTTCCATTCACATACTCGTTGCGTTGAGGTAGTTAAAAGAATAACATGATAATAACTACATAAAACATATTAACGAAACAAAGGATTAAAACCTTTATCACACACAGGTAACCACATGACCCAAGGTCGAATCCATTAAACCCCAACTCCATAATCACAATGTTTAAAACATAAATAAACTACAAAACATTAAATCATTTAACCAAGGAAGTATTCGATTGAGTTTCAAATCGCTTATAGCTCAGCTCAGATATTTTTAAAATAAACTAAGCCATACAAACTGAGGATCGAATCCTATAAGTAAAAGATAAAATATTAAACACATTACATAGGCTACATTATTCACATAGGGTTTAGCCATTACAGGCTGCCCATAATTTATCAATACGCCACATCTAAACTTATAAAGAGAGCTAGGCTCTTTCACTTAAAAAAAAATATACAGACAAGAATTGTTCCTTGAAATTTAAACAGATCTACACAGCCTGTGTTACATATGCAAGGCTTCGGCCAATTGCTTATGACTGCATGTCGAAAATTATCAAATCATTTAAATCAAACAGAGAAACATCCTTATCTAAAGACACATCAACTAAACCACATTTCCACAATTTGTATCAATTATCGAAACCATGGCATCATAAGTGCCATTGCAGAGCAATGTCACTGTTAGCATTTATAAACACATACAAAATTTACAGAGCCATTTTAAACACACAAAAAAACTGAGTAAGATTATTTAAAACTAAAAATTCCATTACATAGCTAATGGTAGACCAAAACTATAGAGTTGCGTCTCTATCCAAATTTTAAACATCACATTTACATTACAGAGCCATACAAAAGTTGTTTACACAGTCACATTTAAAAAAACTCCCAAACAATGAAATAGCTTAAACCTTACAACCAACATTTTCGAGACCCAGCATCAAAACCATGTAATAACGTAGTAATTTCAACATTGGGTAAGGCCATTTTTTTATAAGTGGGGCTTTCTTGGGATGGTTGTGCATTCAACCCAAAGCTCTTCCCTATAAGCACAGAGTACCCATACTACCTACACCTGCAAACAACAAAAACAAGCATTGTTTAGAAGTATGCAGCAATCGTACAAGGAAACAAAAGTTAAAAGGTGAAATCATACATAATGATGGCTTACCTACCAATGTTCTCATGGGAAAGATGGTTTCTCTCCATGGTATGCGTAGCTCCCACCTGGAGCATGAGATCTCCTTCAAAAACCAAACAAATACCAAAGGAGTAACAAATGAAACCCTATATAAGGGAATAAGGAAAGCATCATGCACAACACGAGGTGCATTCAATGTGCCAACTTGGCTTCCACCATCATCCAAATCAAAACTCACAAGCCTATAGTTTGGCTTCACACTCATTACCATCACATTAGAACCCATTTCCATAGTATGTGCTTTGGCCAAAGTCTTAAACCATTCCATAGTTGTGAATTGCATGGGTTTATGATTTAGTTTAAATCCCTCTTATCATAGTTTCAATACACTAAATTTGTTAAACCCTCAACACATGGTTTTGCAAACATGCACATAGTATTATCCAAAGTATAACCCGCTACAACATAGTCACAAAGTATGATTTAGGCTTAGGTGTTAACCCAATAATCCCCCACGTAGCTCTCAATGGCCTACACCACCCAAGGACACCATCTCACAATACTCATTTCACTCCATAAGACCTTCCATTTGACCCCCACACCTCCAAAAGAGCCAAACGATGAAGGAAAGGGATAAAACCCCCAAAAAAGAGCCCAAAATAACCCTCTAGGAGCTAAAGCCCTCAAAAAGGGGCTAAAACACTAAAAGGGGCTAAAGTTAGGGTACAATGGGCTAAAGGCCCAAAAAAGGGGATAAAACCCTGACCAAGGGCTTAAAACCCTAAAACCCCTTGGAAAAGCTATAAAAGGAGGGTGGGGGGTCACTCTCAAAACACTCCTCACTTGCCTATTGTTATGCTGCCCATGGATGCTTTGAGACCTTTTTCTCTCAAACCACCCACTCTCCCTCTCCTCCATCTCCATCTCATCAAGCCATTGCTTCCCAACCAAGAGAGAGGTGCTCCCATGAGCTAGGGCATGGTGGCCCATTTCCACCTAAGTGAGGTATAATTTATTTTCATGTTTATTTGCTTGTTTTGATTTCTAACCCTCATCTCTATTTGCAGGTTTTTCATTGACATTGTTTACAGGTTTGCTATTGTAGTAACTTAGGTTGTTTGCAGGTTTCAAGGAGGAAGAACCCTAACCCATTTTCTGCAAAGGGGTTCACAAGGGCTTCATCTCTCCATTTATTTTCTGTTATTAGTTCTTAGGTCTAGTTTATAGTAGCTTACATTTGTTTACTCTTGTTTAGATTAGCTTGGTTTAATTCGTAGCTCTATTTATTTGCATTTCCATTCTGTTTTTTACTGTTTTCAAAGGGTAGGAACCTACCCTTGTGCCCTATAGGAACAAGGAAGCCATTCTTTCTCCTGTAGTGAGGAGAAATTCTCACTACAGCTTTGGCAACTCCCCTAGGTCGATCCCACACGATCCCTGGGCAAAAAAATTCAAGTTTTCAAGTTTTTATTCCATTTTACCCTAGTTTTCAGAAATCTTAGGTTAGATATATTTAAATCTGCTTTATTTCTTGTTTTAGTCAGTGTCAAAGCCTCTTCTAGGTCGAGCCAAGTTAGACTAACCCCATTACCAGTTACTCTCGGCCAGATCTGACCCTGCATCACCAAAAATCCCCTTTCTGGAGCAGGTCGCTCTAATCGGGGGAAAAGGTGAGACTGGGGTACTCTTAATTGGCCAATAGGCATGCCTAGGGTGCACTTAATCCTTAGACAGGTGAAAATTTAGCCCAGAAGCTCAGGTTGCAGCTGTTCACATTCTATGCAACCCCCTCGCTCATTTCTGGAAAAATCTCACGGCCCCCTCGTTGGATTTGGTCAGAAATGTGCGGCCTGTCACACAAAAGTTGTATTTAAGTTTAATTAACAATTATTTTTAGTTTCAGAGGACTATTAGTGTGGCCCATCCACCTCTTTCCACCATTGCAGGTCTCTTTCAATTCCAGTTTTTACTTTTTGCAAATCAATCCATGAACAATGTGTATATGCTAAATCAATCATTAAGGTTTAATAAAATGAACTAGCCTAACTAAAAGTAACTTAAAATTAACCATCTTGCTACTCCCTTCCTCCTCTACCTAGTCATCACCCTCCAAGGTATTCTGGGATATGACAAAGGGTAAGCTCATATAGATCTAGGCACTCCATGGTATTTTTCCCAAACCACTAAAACCAGGTGACCTGGAAGGTAAAGGGGGTAGAGAAGGAGGGATTCTCACGGCGCTAAGTGTCCTCCCTGTTGACCAACCTAGCACTTGGGAGGTGACCTAAGGATCTACGGATGGGATTATTCCCATTGTGTTGAGATCCCAACACCTTCTCTTGGTTGAAGAAGAATATCGCTGAGAGGTAGACATTTAGTTAGGCCAACAACTCAGGGTTAATCACCATACTTGCTTACAAATTTTTGTTTATGTTTGCATACAAAACCATGATATGAGATCTACCATGAATTCATAAACCATATTGCAAACCAAATACCATAACAAACAAGAAAACCAACACACCATATCAAATAATTAACCGAACTCAGTTCATGACGTTGAGTAAGCCTTAAAATTTACCAAATTTACACTAAGTTCAATCAATTCTATAGTCTTGGAGGACATAAGTCCTTAACTACTTCAAATATGGGAAGTACTTGGGATTTTCCTAGAAACTCATTGTGAGGAGTACCACAGGAACCCCAAAGTAGCTGGCAACTGAGAGGAATTGCCAAGCGAAATGGGCAATGACCCCTTCCGATTGAGTAGAAGCACCCGTGAGGAACAAGCCAAGTGTTGTCTTCTGGAAGTCTTGGTGGCTAAGAGACCACCTTCAACAAATAGGAATCCATTGAAACTGGGGTCCAAATCTCATACCCACCAGTTTCATACACAAAAGAAAACACAATTGATCCTCCACGATCTTCCTCACGCATAAGAGGCGAACCACCACCATTTGGAACACTTGATCAACACCGTCAAAGCCTCTCTCAGTGATATCCCACACTGTTAGGGGGCCACACAGCCTCTGATTCTAATTCAGACCCATATCAGTCTGAACCAGACCTCCACACCACACCATCAAGCCCCATGGCTAGTGCAAACCCGAATCCATTTTCTGGCCTAACCTTAGCAAGTGGGCCCATGACCACATCATAACCAATCACCCACAACTTGGCAAGCAGTCCAAGTACAGTCATGCAGACTGTCATTAGCCAATTGCCACCACCAATAGTGACCAGCCAAGCTGGCCCAGTGGTAACACATGGGGGCAAAGGTGCCTCCACACACATTGTCCCCCCTGCCACACAGTGGGGCAGTGCACCGACCACCCACATTACCCCTACCACCATGCATGAGGGAAATGCACCCACTACCCATACCATCCTACCCACAACACTTGGGGGAATTGGCCCATCCACAATGGTGCCACCACAAGCACCCCCAGCCATGCACATGCATTATGCACCTACAAACCCCACCCCCATTACGGCCCCATCCCACATCCACTTGGGGTCAAATATTCCCTTCATGGCTCATCTGAACTTGCCTGAATTGGCTAGATTAATGAATGGCCCCATCTGCCACCAAGATTTTTGGCCACCCATGCCAACTAAGCTGCCATCAAACATCCCAAAGTTTGAAGGAAAATCTAGGGAATGTCCCCAAAATCATATAATGACATTCCATCTATGGTGCTCATCCAATAGCATCGTAGACAACTCCATCAGGCTGAGGTTGTTCCAACGCACCCTTATAGGTGTCGTGGCCAAATGGTACATTGAGCTGCCACAAGCCAAGTACCCCAACTTCAACTCCTTAGCCTTCATGTTCCTATAGTATTTCCAACTCCCTGTCAGATATGATGAGGGGGTGGAGATCATGTTATCCTGTCACCAAAACACTGCCACTCACATCACTGATCATATCCATGAGTGGTGGTGACACCATAGCTTGTGTAAGATCCAACTTGATGACATGATATTCTTGGATTGGTTCCTCAAGAATTTTCTCCCACCCATCGCAAAGGATGTCACATCTGAACATCCCCAATTTGAAGAAGAGGCCATACTGAAGGCCCAACAATTTGAGTTGATCTACTCTCAGTCTGGATACTTGTATATGGTCATTCTAGATGCTCCCCGTCCAAGTACCTCCTACCGCGATGCACCAGGGGCATCCCACGCAGCGGACGACATCATAGGGTTAGTCTCCCAACAACCACAGCCTCAACCAACACCACCTGTCATTACACCCCAACCAAGCAACATTGCTAATGTTGCTTATCAAAACCAAGCTTCGGATTATGCTAGAATGATGTCCCAGTCCAGAGCAACAACCTCTTATGCACAACTTGTGCCACCGCAGTAGGCTCAGGCCATGGCTTGGCCAACACAATAGCATGTCGGGAAAATTCCCACATTTGTGGCACCACCACCCCACAAGTATACTATGGACCACCAGTGCAACAAGTTCAAGCCCCCACCCCCGCCCCAGCTGCTCTGTTGGGACAAGTGTTCGCACAACAAAATCGTCCCAACCAGCCTACCCCCAACAATCAACAAGGGCAAGCTAGAAACAACTAGACCCGCAACCAAGGAAATAACCAACCACAGGGAGGTGGTCAGCAACCAAACCCTCCCAATAATGTTGCGGCTAACCGGCCATCCCAGAACCCCCCACGACAAAATCCACCAAGACGTAACGCACCGTTGCACACAAACCAACCATTTATACTCTGTGATGTTTATGGACATTACACATTTGAGTGTTCCCTCATGGATCGCACTAAGCAGACCATTCAAAATGAGGCCCAATAGGCCGCCAATGCCCCCACTCAAGCCCAACCCAACCAATCACCACAAGGACCTCCTCACATGGTGCTTCAAAACCTACTACCAGTCCAATAATTGGTGGCAACTGCTCCCTCTCCCAAGGCCAATCTCAATGCTCTAGGGGCACTGCCTACGGCCGAAATAGGTGTTCACCACCTGATGACCATAACCACTGAAGAGGTCAACTTAAATACTAAATGAAATCAGTATGGTACCAACACCAAACCTACCGACTCATTAGTAGCATCCACATCTAAGACAACCAACCTACCTCTCCAGTTACCCCCATTCCCGTGCCCACCAATAATGCCACAGCTAGAGCTCCAGTCAGCTATAGCGTTGTGGATGATTTGGCCCAAACACCAACTGCCATGTCCACTCTTGAGGTACATAAAATGTTCCCAACGTAGTGGAAAGCATTACTAACTGCTCTAGGGGCAGCAGGCCCATCCGATTCCAAGCTAATCACATTTGAAACAGAGAATGGAGAGCCACGCATGCCCTCCACTATCGCCTTCCAAATCGCAGTATCCATCTGGAACTTGGTTGTGCACCGATGCATAGTGAATGAGGGGGAATCCACATGCGTCATGTCTACTTTGGTTTGGAAGAACCTTGGATCACCAATTCTGCAACCATCATCCACGACTCTGTGGGCTTATGATGGACACCCCACTAAATCCCAAGGAATCCTCCCCCATGTCCCCATCACGTTAGCCAGGAAGATAGTCCTAATCGACATCAAAGTCATCAATGCTCAACTAGACTACAACATCCTCCTTGGGAGGAGTTACATGTACGCCATGCAAGCCATCGCGTTGACTGTCTTCTACCTCATGATGTTCCCCCATGAAGGGAATATTGTGACGGTTGACAAGCTCACCTACCACGATCTGCAAGGGTTAATAGCACCTGCTAATGTTATCCCTACCATCACCACCATTGAGCCGCAAGGGGTGACTGCACATGCTAACGTCATCCCTGTAACCAACAATATGGTTGAAAACACACCATCCTCCCCACCATTGAATGTGGGCCCTGGTTTGTTTATCGATCCCACCATCACAGCTCCTTTCCCATTGGTGTCACCACCACCGACACAAAATCAAACTGCGAACTTGTGCATGGTCTCATCAAGCACCGCTACACCCAAACAACAACCGCAGCCGCAGCCCCAACCACAACCACAATAGCATCCGTAGCCGCAATGCCAACAGCAGCAGCATTATGCGTAGCCGCAACCACAACCTCACCCCCACATGCAACCAACTGGGAGTTAAGTGGGCTCATCCCCGGTCCATACAATTCCCTTCCTATTTCCCCCACCTAGTGTCATGAGCAAGCCGGTCATGGCCACCTTAAGCCTACCCAACTTTACATTGGGGATCCCAGTGTGGTATCTAGATCCACCAGCTCAACCATCAATGCCCCAGGTTGTGTTAAATACGGTGCAACCTATTGTGGTTGAGTCCCACCCCCCACCCAGTCCGCATAAGCCAACAACCGCACCCACACCTGCACCGCCCCAACCCAAAAGAGCCAGGGGCAAGAACACCAAAACCACCGCAGAACCATGAAAAGGCCCACCTTGTGCCATCTGTGAACAATAGGGCCATCGAAATCAAGATTTCCCTAAACTTCCACTGATCCATGTGCATCTAGATGCCATGGATACAAATGAAAACATCCCCATGGTTGAACTCCCAACCGCGCCAGTACTAAAGAACAAGGCATTGAGGACAAACAATGCTTGTGCCCTTTGCGGCTTGTATGGACATTACTCCCACCATTGTCAAGACTTACCCAAGTTTCGAATGGCTCTCGTTGACCTCCGTCATCATTCCCTTGAGACTGAGATCACCTTAATAGAAGAAGTTCACCCACCACCACCTTCTTCAGACACCATGTCCATCTACATGATGTCCAGTTCTACCGACCCGCTCATATTTTCCTCCACCGATGGTCCATCAGACCTATCACTTCATTGCTTCAACAATGATGAGGAGATACTTGAAGCTCTGACTACCCCAGAATACCCATGGGACGACATGCACCATCGCTCGTTCTTCCTCCTGGAAGAGCTTGTGTTGCGGTCCGACCAGTTTTCTGTGGAGACCAAATATTTCATCTATGGGAAGGTTGACTGGTTTAAGAACCCAATCCCAACACCTAATGCCTTCAAAGAAGGGAACATGGAAAACATTTTTCCAACCATTAAAATCGATATCTCAACCAACTCTGAGATCGTTAAAGAAATCATGCTGGGGGCATCTTGCTCCCTGGAAGAGGTCAATGCCTACACCGCTCTCTTCCAATAATTCTGCGACATCTTCACCTGGTCATACACTAAAATGCCCGGCTTAGATCCATCCATCATTGAACACCACATCAACACATGGCCTGATGTGGCACCCATCCGCTAGAAGCAATGGTCCATCCATCCATCCAAAGTGCCTGCAATGAAAGCCGAGATAGAGAAGCTACACACAGTCGGCTTCATTTATCCCATTGCATACACAACTTGGGTTTCTAATCCTGTTCCCATGAATAAAAGATAGGGTACCATTCACATTTGCACAGACTTCCGTGATATCAAAGGGGCATACAGCCTTATTGACTCTGATGGACAACTCTTGGAGAACCCCCGCAACTGGCTCTACCTCAAGAGATTTTACCCTTTACATCACCAATGAGTCACTTTCTTTTCTTTTCTTGTTTTTCAACATTTTTTAGCACAAGTTAGGGAAGCACCATCAGCTGCCAATCCAAAGTCACCCGGAACCAGTTCGAGACACCTCTCACACCTCCGGGCTCAAATTTATATCTCCTTATGAGACCATCGTCTCATGGTTAACAATTCAATTTTGGGACCATGTCCCACAAGTCACCTCGATTCACAAGCCATGACATGACGGTGCTTGTATCACACTTCCCAGTCACAACTCATGCAAGCCATCGGGCCGCCGCCCGTTAAGGATTGTACTATACTTTTGTTTTTGCATTTATAATTGTCTTTTTCACCGCACCTTATGCGGACATGTGGACCATCGTCCACAAAACCATTTATTTTTCTTCCATGTATTTGGCATAGAAGCGTCCTTGGGACGCCGCCCATCAAGGACTGTAATTTTAGCTTTTATTTTAACACATAGATTGTCTTTTCTTTTTGCCGCACCTTACGTGGACCTCTGGACCACTATCCACACAAAAATTTCTTTTCTTGCACGTATTTGACATATAAATGCCTTTGGACTTGTACTTACATCACATGTAGTCAAGTCCATCCACCGTAAGACACACACATGCTCTCCTGACCTCTGTCGGAGAGCCACCTCAGTTTGCGTCCCTCTGCCGCGATCTATCCCACACATGTATTGGTATGTTTGAGAGCCTTTTGCTCCATCCATACTGTGCGGATGACCTTTGGACCTCTGTCCACTGTCTCGACATGGGGCACTACTCGTGCCACCGTAGTCGGTTGACCACATTGGAGTTTCATTTAAGCTCTTTTCTGACTCCTTAAAAGAATGAAAAGATCGACGAGCGCAGCTACTTCCTTTCCCACTTGCTAAAGTATAGGAAAGGGCGTCTACATTGTCTCGTTTACCTCCTTTTCGGGACGATGTAGACCATTTCATGAAAAGGACTTCCTTGGCACACTCTAGCGAAGACCATTCCCCTCTGCATACTTTTATGCTTTCTCAGGCAGAGGGGCAACACTTTACGAAAAATATCACCACCGGTTGTCATTAAGCTATTTTCCAGCCATCTCAACAAGAAAATATCACCAAGCAAACTTGGTTTCATTCATGCTCGTAAAATTATTTGAATGATTGTCCAGTCAGTATAGGTTTAACATTTTCTGGCCTGATTAGACTACCAATGGTAAATAAGTCTCTCATCCCCTCCATGATGGGCGAGCTCTCCTATGTATACTTTTATCCTTTTTTAGGCATAGGAGACTACCAACGAAAAATATCCCCCACTGGAGTCTTCTTCGTGCTTTTAGACTCTCTAAAATTGAAAGCACCATCAAGCACTTACCTTCTTGGGCTCACCAAAAATCCACAAGATCATACCACAACGGTGTCCCTAGACACCACCCCACAGAAATCAGTTTTTCAGCATTCCCACATTGGGTCGCCTTTGTTCAGAGTACTCTGCAATGTGTCTTCCTTGGACCCCATCAGTATCAAAAGTGTCCACCTCCTCCAAGTATTTCCCATTTGCAGCGACATTCTCGGTATTACAGCTATGATCCCATTCCCTTGAGACACTTTCATTTGCTGCCTGGTCTCCCCTATCATCATACTCTGAAAAAAGGAATTTTGAGTCTCCCACTCCCCCCCCTGCCCCTATTCAGTTCTTTCCCTTCCCTCCCCTCCCCCCCCCAACTCAGTGAGTCAATCCGCAGATTGCTCCACACCTTTCGGTTATCCACCTCACGCTCCTGGTCAAGGAAACATCATTGCCTTGGCTAGGGGCAGGTCTCCCTTTGTCGACATCAACACACATATTCCAGAGGATAGACCCAGAGTTCCCTATACCTTGGTTTCATTTACATCATTGATGAGTTCCTTGGACCAATTGAGAGGAGTCCTTAGTGCCTCTCAGGGTGGTTGTTTCTCATGTGCTCGACCTCAACTCCATCATCGCACCATTGAGATCCGTATAGGGTTGGTTCCTCACAATACTTGGTCAAAGACCTTGGATGTCACCTGACTCTAGCACATTGGTAAGTCCACTCGAGGGACCTAAACAAGTTATGTCCCTTGTTATTTTCGGGTTGCGTTGGAGATAGTGATCAGAAGCCCCAGCACTTCTTTGATATACCTTTATGATTGATGCAGCATACTTGTACCACAGAGACTCTGACTCTCAATCAGCAAGTCCATACAGCTATGTACCATTCCAGATCCAGTAGACCATCAGTCATGAAGATATAGCATTCCATGAGAACGCCATAGGTCCAATGTACCGGATCAGTATTGTATTCAGCCTCACATAGAGGCAACCAACATTGTAACATCAGTTGTATATGATCGACTCTTGTATTTTATAGATCAAATAATTCTTTTGACATTGTCATGAGCATAGGAATTCCCGCCTCGTCCATATACATTTCACACATTTATTGTATCTCACCCATTGATGGGAACCAAATTAATACAAAAACCAAAAGCCACCATGCCCCAGCCTCGGAAGCACCACCTCTCCATAGCGAATCCTATGATGTCCATCGGCGATACGTTGAGCTCCTGCCCTCACACATCAGGGGGAAATTTGTTAACCCAAAAATCCCCCACATAGCTCTCAATGGCCTACACCACCCAAGGACACCATCTCACAACACTCATTTCACTCCATAAGACCTTCCATTTGACCCCCACACCTCCAAAAGAGCCCAAGGATGAAGAAAAGGGATAAAAACCCCAAAATAGCCCCCTAGGAGCTGAAGCCCTCAAAAAGGGGGTAAAGGCCCAAAAAAGGGGCTAAAACCCTGACCAAGGGCTTAAAACCCTAAAACCCCTTGGAAAAGCTATAAAAGGAGGGTAGGGGGTCACTCTCAAAACACTCCTCACTTGCCTATTGTTATGCTGCCTATGGATGCTTTGAGACCTTTTTCTCTTAAACCACCCACTCTCCCTCTCCTCCATCTCCTGCTCATCAAGCCATTACTTCCTAACCAAGAGAGAGGTGCTCCCATGAGCTAGGGCATGGTGGCCCATTTCCACCTAAGTGAGGTATAATTTCTTTTCATGTTTATTTGCTTATTTTTCTTTCTAACCCTCATCTCTATTTGCATCTTTTTCATTTACATTATTTGCAGGTTTTCCATTGTAGTAGCTTAGGTTGTTTGCAGGTTTCAAGGAGGCAGAACCCTAACCCGTTTTCTATAGAGGGGTTCACAAGGGCTTCATCTCTCCATTTATTTTTTGTTATTAGCTCTTAGATCTAGTTTATAGTAGCTTACATTTGTTTACTCTTTTTTAGATTATCTCAGTTTAATTCGTAGCTCTATTTATTTGCATTTCCATTCTGTTTTTTACTGTTTTCAAAGGGTAGGAACCTACCCTTGTGCCCTACAGGCACAAGGGAGCCATTCCTACTCCTATAGTGAGGAGAAATTCTCACTACATTAGGACCCCTTTTTTCTCTTTCATCTTTGAACATAGGAATAACATTTTTTAGGTTCCAATAGTTGTAGAGGATAGGACTGTGTTCTGTCATGTTTGCAATCCTAGGTTGTAATGTCCCCAAAAATTGAAAATAAAAAAAATAACTATAAGCTAGTGAAAAAAACCCAAAAGGGATCATTAGTACTCATGTGCAAACATAGATGCTCCTTAAACTTTCGACCTCTTCGGAATCTTCCCACTGTCTTGTTAATCTCTTATCCATTCAGTGACTATTAGTTCGTTTACTTCTTGTGTCTTAATTCTGTTATTTAAACTATCGATATATCTTAGTTGTTACTATTGGTGAATGAATGAGTTGTATAGATCATTGTTTTGCTCCTGCGCATGTATACTTGTTTTATTTAATAAAAACTAGCTTAACTTTGTTGATGGGAACAAAGTGATGGAGTGGCAGGACTCGTTCTCCTATGACGATCTGAGAGGTAAGGTTATTCTTCATTATGTAGGCTTACTTAGTTCATTATAAGTAAGGCACCGTATTCATTGATTCATAGGTTACTCTTGCGACATCGATATTATTGGTTACTTGTCACAATTCAGTTCTTAGTTATACTCCCCATTCTGCCTTGGAGTTTTGTTACTGTTCCGTTTTACGACTTAGGTACGCCCTATGTTTGCTAATTATATTTATTCATTAATTTACTGGATGCTATGAATTATCTTACTGTCCTTCCATTATTAGTATCTATCTCTTAGTTACTTACTTACTCTTCTCTTATTTCTATTTTGCAGGTTTACCTTGGTTACGAGCTTGGAAACTTATGCTTGTTCTTCTTAGCGAGAGCATCATGGCATACTATGTTTTCCATGATTCCTAAATGCTACAAACCTAGACTACGACTTAAGCGCATATACTACCTATGTGAACTAGCATAAAGAGCATGTGATAACACTATAAGTTTGATGCTAAGGGAAAACATTGTAACACTATATGATACTGTTAAGGGCTGCGCATACCATAAGGTTGGGACTATGGTGTACATACCATGTCATTAGCATTGAGCCTGCGCTGACATTTAAAGGGTGGCAAAACCATAGTATAGAGGATTTAACATATGACTTGGTTGATATAACGTTGATCCATAAACTCATGGTTGGGGTTTATGGAGGCGTTAATGGCCACCGACTGGTGCCATTAATGCCATCGAGGTTGGTGAAAACCCTTGGAAAAGTACTTGGCATTCATTGTTTGTGCGTTATGGTTTTGGCATTGTGGTTTAGTGTGGCCTCTGTGCATTTGGAGAATGGAGATGACCCCATCAATTCATAGGTAATATCAACCGGCTCTATGTAAAATGCATTGTGTCGTTTGTTTTTCTCCATGGCATGGTTAGGCTTCTCATGCCCTCATGGAATTGTTGTAAGTGGAAAAGAAGGCACTCCGGGGTTTGCACAAGGCTATGCTCTCGAGTTGGGATTTCTTCTTTATGGCCATGGTAAGCCTGCTAGCAAGATTTACTTGCCTCCTCTCATTCTGGGAATTCCTGAGTTGGGATTCTTTACTGGGTTGGGGTTTCGATGGTACTTGTTGACTCTTCCTTTGGGGTTTAAGATGTAGCTTGCTTTGGTTTTAAATGGACTCTCGTTGAGAGGTTTGGAATTTGTTTGGGCCGTGGCTGCACCATTACTTGCAATGGTGCCATAGCTCACAGCTTGCCATTTTAACATTTTAATACTTTAACATTTGTGCCTCACTCTTTTATTACACTGCGCGTTGGTTTTTTATATAAAGACTGTAATGTAATTTGGGTATGAAATGCCTACAATTTCATTCAGCTTTATAATGGATTATATTGTTTGAAATAATTTGGGACTGTCTACTTAATTTGATGTTGCGTTTTAACATGTGGACATTACTTGGTTCGATCGTGGCCTTAAAGCCGGTATAATTTACTCTATATATTTATAAAAGTTTGGGTATGGCCATATGCATAGAACTTTGTTTGTTTGCTTTGTATTTTGAGTCGGGAAAGCTTCTAGAGCTTGGGGTGTTATGCCATGGGATGCACCATTGTAGCAATGGTGTTGTAGCCCATTGGCTTGCCACCATGTGCTCTGCATTAGAGTATAAATGGAGTATGTGTTTTAAACAGAGTATTGAACTCTTAGTTTTGTATTGGCTCAGCGTGGGTGCAATTCATGCCATGAATGGCATGTGCCTCTCCCAATGACTGCGATAGATTTTAGTTGGAATTTAATATGTAAATTGTTTACTTGGAAAGAATAGGTCTGTAACAGCCAGGGTTATGACAACCCACGATATAGATTTGGTTTATTAGCATGACTGTGTGATTAGATTGGAACTTGGTCAAGGATGTAACTAGGGTATTTACGACCTCACTGTTAGTGTATGCGTTGTTTGTTCATAGGATTGTGGTGTAGCTTAAAAATGTAGCTTGCATATTTTAGATGTAAAGCATGGACTGTATAAAGAATTGTTATGCAATTGCTTACTCGTTCGATATGAAATGCTTATGATTGTATTAATTCTAATGTCTTGAGTCTGGACATCTATAGGATTCAATGTCATGACCTCTTGTTGGAAAAAATGGGTTCTGGTTGATTTAAATGTTTAATATGATACATTTGGTTATCTGTAGATTTAAATGGGACCTTTAAAACCCTTTATGATTTTATAATGGATGAATGTAATAATAGGACTGTGAATTAAACATTTGAGTTATGTAAATGGATGTGATTATTGACTAAGTGATTTGGACTACAGATTTTATATAATAATATAGAGTTTTGATATTGGACCACATGGATGGTCACAATGCCTTCTCTGTTGGGTTAATTATGATTATGTTTATTAAATGGAATGTTATGATATTTAATTTGTTTTTAATTGATTATGTGGAGCACACTTTAGAAGGTCTTTAATAATTTGTTAGATTGTTTATTATATGAATTTTGTTCCTAGAAGATCTAGTTTAAATTATAAACTTGTATTGGTTAACATAAGTAATATTTTAATTAAATTCTACTAAACTAGTTTTGTTGAATTTATGGCAAGCCTCTGCTGACAAATGGAATATGTTAGCAGAGTACTAAATACAGAGAACAAGGTAAAAACATATTACGAAGACCAAAACCTAGTTAATACAGGAAAATTTAATAGAGACGCAACCCTGAACATAAACATCATATGATAAAAATTATGCAGCCTATGATTAGTAATTTTCAGATACAAACCCTAGCAGATTGTTAACCCTAAAGCTTAACCATTAGGGTATAGAAATTATATTGCAGCCATTACTTAACATAAATAGTAAATAAACTTTAGGAAGATATAGAATAGGCCTTAAAGGGTTTCATACCTTAATTTGAAGCTTTGTCAATGGCTACACCTGCACACCTAAATAACTAGCATTAACAATTCAATGCAGATCTGATCTCTGTTTGATGACCAAATCACTTGGGAACTACCACGTTCCTCCAAACCATAACCCAAAACCATTCCTGGTTCTAATATGGATCCCCCCGAGATGGACTCCAACATGCAAGTAGCTTAGAGCTCCTAAGGTAGGGTTTCATAAGTGGTATTCAATTCTGAATCAGTCCTCTTTTCCTTGCATGAGAAATTTTTCCAGGAAAAGCACTTGAGAGCCAAAAATAGGCACAATAATAATTCTCCCAAATAAAAATCAGAACACCCAAGCCTTTTCTTTCCTTGAGTCTTTATAGACAGACTTTTAAGTCAAAGGGGCAATAAAATCAAGAAATCCTTGATTTCCTGATTTAACCCTTTTTAATTTACTGGGGTAATTTTCAATTCTTAACCTAGGAACTTTTGACTAATTCTTAGTTAGTCTTTCATAAATATTTCACTATTTATTAATCCCTTAATAATAAATAATGATTGGTGGAGCTTCTCTTCTTTCTTTATTCAATTATATAATTAATCGTAATTAATTCTTTATACATACTATGTATAAAATACATAGTATTAAAATACTTTTTAACGCTTGTCTTTAGGCATCATGTGTCATGATCCCTCATACTTAACGACACTTCTTTATGAAGGTCAAGTAGATAGATGCCTCAGGTCTACTAGGATAGGAAACTCTAAACAAGGCTTGCATGTTGGATTTCCCTTGTTTAACGTGGTAGTTCTTCAGTACTTGATGAGAATATAGAAATTCAAAATTTCAATTAATCACTTAAAAATAAGTATGATGAGATCAATATTATTCTCGAGTCGTTTTCACTTGGAGGTGATTTTAATCTTTTCGGTAACCCTTAGCGCTTACTAGAGCTGATACTCAACGCTTATAAAAGGGATTTTTAGACATAGTGCAATTCTAGAGCTCTCACTCAACACTAAATGCTAGGATGTACTTGTACAATACACCTAGGGATACAATAGCCAAAGATCTGATGCTCCAGATATTATGCTCAACACCAACATGGAATTCTCTAGAGCTTATGCCCAACATTTCCAAATTATATTTTCATGTGTTCCAGAGCTTTATGCTCAACACAAATGTAATTACTCATGGGCTCTAGAGCCTTTTGCTCAACACAAAACATCTCATCGATCATGTGCTTCAGGGTCCACACCCAACACAAAACATTTCATCAATCATGTGCTTCAGGGTCCACTCCCAATACAACCAACATATTTATACATATATATCATCAACAATTGGCTTACGCCCAATATACAAAACAAATCATCATGTTCATGTGTAGTGGGTTCTTCAACCCAATATAAAATAAAACATCAATATAATCATCATGATCAATAGTCTCATGCCTATAAATAGTAGGTCCAAAATTTGGGATATTACATCCCTCCCCACTTAGTACAACACTGTCCCTGGCATTCTAGGGACTCTGAATGATATCATGAAACAAGGCAGGGTAAGCCTTTCTCATGGTGGCCTCATTCTCCAAGGTAGCCTCATCTACCTCAAAGTGCTTCCACTACAAATTCAATTCGACTACAGTGCACTTCTGAAGATGTACTTCTCTCTTGTCTAATATATGCAAAGGCTTAGGGGTAAATTCCCCCTTATGTTCCACCTGTAATAATGACCAACCAATGACATGCTTAGTGTCATAAACATACTTCTTTAATAAATATGCATGGAAAACATTATGAACTATTACGTGTGTAGGTAATGCTAGTTCATAAGCCACTAGCCCTTTCATGGCTAGAATTTCAAAAGGCCCACAAAATATAGGTGCTAACTTACCACACCTACCCAATCTCAACAAGCTTCGTTTTGCTTTCACTTTCAAGTAGACATGCTCACCTACTTGATAGTCTTTATCTTTCCTTTTATTATCCGCATAACTTTTCTGACAGTCTTGTTCTGCTTTAAGATTTCCCTGGACCTTAGTAACTTACTGTTTCAAGTCCAATAACAGCTCAAGCCCTAACATGAGCCGATCCACTAGACTATCACAAGTAACTGGGGTCCTACACTTTTGTCCATAGAGTACCTCGAAAGGACTCATCTTGGCGGAAGCCTGATATTTGTTGTTATATGTAAACTATGCAAGCTATAGATAATCCTCCCACTTGGTGGGGTTGTTCATGACATACATTTGAATCATGTCTTCAACAATTTGGTTTACTCTTTCAGTATGCCCATTCGTCTATGGGTGATAAGTAGTGCTAAAGTTCAGCTGTGTCTCTAATATAGAGAATAAAGATCTCCAAAAGTTTCTTGTAAACTTAACATCTTGATCTGATATAATCACTTTGGGTATCCCATGCAATCTAAATATATCTTTTAGGAAGATATAGGCAATGTTCACAACCTTGTACGTCGATTTCACGGGGATGAAGTGTGCCACCTTTGACAGCTTGTCAATGAATACGAAGATGGAATAATTTTGCTTATTGCTTTTCGGTAAGCCAGTAATAAAATCCATACTAATAACCTCTCGATTCCATTTTGGAATGGCAAATGGATGTAGCAATCCTGAAGGATGCTGGTGCTCAGCTTTAACTAGATGGAATTCTTGACATTTTGCGATAAACATTGCAATGTCAGCCTTTAACATAGGCTAGAAAAAGTGTCTCTTGAGGGCAGATATTATCTTTTGATATCCCAGTTGCCCCGATTAGGGTGCCCTATTAAATTCTGTGAGGATTTTGGACTGAATTTCCCTTCCAACTAGAACATACAATCTATCCATGGACCATAGTAGTCCGGATTCATCCACCTTGTATTCCTTCTGTTGTTGAAACAACTAGTCCTCTTGGACCTTCTTGAGGATTTCCACATAGAAAGGGTCAACCTTGTTGGTCGTTCTAATCTTCTCATGCAAATTTGCATCAGTTTGACTCAGGGTCACCTCATATATCATATGAGATTGTCAACTCAAATCATTAGCAACTTTGTTCTCTTTTCCCTTAATATGCTTTAGTTCAAAGTGATAATCACTCAGGAAAGCCAACCATCTGGATTACCTTGCATTCAGATCGGGTTGATCAAATAAATAATTTAGACTCATATTGTCAGTATTTAGAAAGAACTTCCTTCCCATGAGGTAGTGCCTCCACATCTTCAGAGCATGGATAATGGCCGCTAGCTCAAGATCGTGCGTGGGATAATTTTTCTCATGCTTTTTTAATTTCTGCGATTCATAATAGATCGCATGATCATTTTGTAAGAGGACTCCTCCAAGTCCTTCATTGATCGCATCCATGCATACCACAAAATCCCCATCAAGATCCGCAATCCACAACACTAGTGTGGTCATGAAAAGCTGCTTAAGCTTTTGAAAACTTTCTTCACACTTGTCAGTCCATAAGAACTTGTTTGATTTCTTCTGCAAATCCATCATGGGACAAGCGATTCTTGATAAGTTCTCAATGAACTTTCGATAATACCTAGCTAAACCCAAAAAGGGCGTAATGTCAGTGACACTATTTGAGGTAGGCCAATCCTTTATAGCTTGAATCTTTTCTAGGTCCACAGCTATTCCTGCCTCGGATATGATGTGACCTAGGTACTATATTTGCAGTTGGTAAAAATCACATTTACTAAACTTAGCGTAGAGCTGGTATTCTCTCAGCACCTGAAGTACTATGCGAAGGTGTTCTTCGTGTTCCTATTTATTCTTGGAATAAACCAAAATGTCGTCAATAAATACTAGTACAAACTTATCCAGATAATTACTTAATATGTTGTTCATCATACACATAAAGTTTGCGAGTGCATTGGTCAACCCAAACGACATCACTACAAACTCATAGTGCCCGTACCTTGTACGAAAGGCGGTCTTGGGAATATATTCGTCTCAGATCTCTACCTAATGGTACCCAGATCACAAGTCAATATTTTAAAATATTTTGGCTCCTCCCACCGGGTCAAACAAATCATCGATCCTAGGGATTGGGTAATGGTTCTTTATAGTCATTTTGTTCAATTGAAAGTAATCAATACACATCTGCATCGTACCTTCCTTCTTCTTTACGAACAAAATCGGCACTCCCCAAGGGGATGCACTGGGTCAAATGTACCCTTTCTCTATCAACTCCTACAACTGCAGTTTGAGTTCCACCCATTCGGGTGCACTCATGCAGTAAGGGGCTTTGGAGGCTGGAACCGATACTGGGGTCAATTCGATGGAAAAGTCTAGGTCTTGTTTCAGAGGTAATATCGATATTTCCTTTAGAAACACATCCTTGAATTCTTCAAGAACAGGGAATTCTTCTATGCGTTGTTCTCTATCAGATTCTACGTCTCGTATGTTAAGCACAAATAACTTGCAGCCCTTCCTAACACACTTCTTTGCTTGTAAGGCAAAGATTTGTCTTACAGAAACTTTCTTTGGGATTCTTTGAACCTTCACTTGGTTCCCTTGCCTATCATTACACAATATAGACTTGTGTAGATAATCGAGCATGGCATGGTGTTGTTCCAACCAATATGTGCCGACAAGAATATCATATGATCCTAAAGGTAGAATGTACAAGTTTACCTTAGTAAGGAAAGCATTTAGGTTTACTTCACATTCTTTAACAATTTATGAAACCTTCCATTTCGTACTGGTGGCTAACTATACCAGCCAAGGTTTATCATGCTTTACTTTGCCTAAGTTGCATAAATCAACAATCTTAGGTGCAACATAGCTCCAGCAAGCATCGGGATCAATAAGTATTGAAACAAAGCTGTTCAATATCTTACCTTCAATCTCGACCATTGTAGCTTGATGGTCCGCCTATTAGCCATCTAATGCTACATAGATTCACGAGGTTCTTGCTATATCCTCAACTATAGGTTCTTCTTGCAGGTTATGCAAGACTCCATTGTTCTTCTTCTTACAATCTCGGGCATAATGTGGCTCGTTTCACTTCCAACACTTGATCACTAAAGGGGTAGCATTGGCTCCATTCGCCACTTGCTTATTACCATTAGGAGCTAGTACATAAGGATTTGTACCAGTTTTGTGGAAGTTCTTGTTCGCTTGAAAGCCATTATTTTTCTTTCTATAAGGATGCGGGATTTACCCAGGCTTACAGTTATCAGAAACATTTCTAGACTTTTCTTTGTTTCGGTTCTGGTTTTCTTGCCGTAACTTCCCATGCTCATAACATAGTTGGGCCTTGTGTAGTGCAGTATCCAGTTTCTTTGGCATGTCGAATTCTATCCTGTCTCAAAAACTAGGAGGAAGACATCCTAGGAACTATTAGATATTCACCTTCTCTTCTTTGATATATGATACATAAGGCAACAGATCTAGAAATCTATTTATAAATGCATCCATAGTCATAGACCCCATGCGCAGTTCATGGAATTCTTTTACCTTCCGGTCAACAAACCTTTCTGACATGTATTTTTCTTGGAAAATATTTCAGAATTTTTCCCATCTCATTTCTCGCAGCTCATATTTCTTGGTGTGCTTTAAATATCACCACCATCTTGTTGCCTTACCATTCAGGTTGTAGATGGCAAGCCTATCCTGCATCAGACTTGAATAGTTATGAACCTGGAAATACTTACTCATTCCTACCAACCATTCTTCTGCCTTTTCTCTCGTGTTTCCTTCACCTTCATAAGTTGAGGCTCTTATTTTTCAAAACTCCCCCTAAAGACTGTCATCACTTCTTTGCCTCTTTCTCTGTGGTGAAAGTGAGTCATCACTAGCAGGATTGTGATTATCTCCTTTAGTTGCTTCAGGTGTACCTTCTTTTTCTGCTTCCCTTGGGTTGTCGGCCCACTCATGGTATATTTCTCTTTTGGATCTGTTGGTGGACTGGGTAGGTTTACCCTGCGGGCTCCATCTCGTCATGTTACGCAATAGTGCTTCATTTATAGCTTGTTGTTCCTTTCTTTCATTTAGATTGTCTTCTCTGAAACTTTTCAGTTTGTCTTAAAGACTGTGCAAAGTTCTCAGCACATCAGAGTTTAGCTCGACCACCAAGTTCACTTCAGGAGTGGGGGTAGTCATTTCTTCCTGCCAGTTTTTTTCTTCCTCAATATTCATAAACTGAACAGCATTGTAAAAATTTTCCTGAAACACAAAAAATTTTAATAGCAGCAAAAAATTTTGTTAGTAACAAAAATTACTTATCATACTTTATTTTTTTTCTGCATGAATTCCTTGTGCACCCATAATTCTCTCAGTATGGAAACTGGGCTCTGATGCCACTTGTAATGTCCCCAAAAATTGAAAAAACAAATTTAGGCTAGTGAAAACTACCCAAAAGGGCTCACTAGTACTTGTGCGGAAACATAGATGCTCCTTAAACTTTCGACCTCTTTGAAAGTTGCCCACTGTCTTGTTAATATCTTATACATTCAATGACTATTAGTTCATTTACTTCTCATGTCTTAATTTTGTTATTTAAGCTATTGATATATCTTAGTTATTACTGTCGGTGAATGAATGAGTTGTATAGATCATTGTTTTGCTCCTGCACATGTACACTTTTGTTTATTTAATAAAAACTAACTTAACTTTGTTGATGGGAACAAAGTGATGGAGTGGAGGGACTCGTTCTCCCATGATGATCTGAGAGGTAAGGTTATTCTTTGTTATGCAGGCTTACCTAGTTCATTCGAACTAAGGCACCTTATTCATTGATTCACAAGTTACTCTTGCAACATCGGGATTATTGGTTACTTGACACAATTCAGTTCTTAGTTATACTTCCCATTCTGCTTTGCACTTTTGTTACTATTTTGTTTTACGGCTCAGGTACACCCTATGTTTTCTAATTATCTTTATTTGTTAATAAACTGGATGCTATGAATTATCTTACTGTCCTTCCATTATTAGTATCTATCTCTTCGCTAGTTACTTACTCTTCTCTTATTTCTATTTTGTAGGTTTACCTTCGTTACAAGCTTGAAAACTTAAGCTTGTTCTTCCTAGCGAGGGAATCATGGCATAATACGTTTTCCATGATTCCTAAATGCTACAAACCTAGACCACGACTTAAGCGCATATACTACCTATGTGAACTAGCATAAAGGGCATGTGATAACACTATATGATAGTGTTAAGGGCTGTGCATACCATAAGGTTGGGACTATGGTATACATACCATGTCATTATCATTGAGCCTGCGCTAACATTTAAAGGGTGGTGAAACCATAGTATAGAGTGTTTAACATATGACTTGTTTGATATAACGTTGATCCATAAAATCATGGTTTGGGTTTATGGAGGTGTTAATGGCCACTAGCTGGTGCCATTAATGCCATCGGGGTTGGTGAAAACCCTTGGAAAAGGACTTGGCATTCATTTTTTGTGCATTATGTTTTTGGCATTTGTGGTTTAGTGTGGCCTCTGTGCATTTGGAGAATGGAGAGGACCCCATCGATTCATAGGTAAGCTCGACCGGGTATATGTAAAATGCCTTGCTTCGTTTGTTTCTCTCCATGGCATTGTTACGAAGAGAAATTCCTATGGCTTGGGGTACCACAACAAACAGCTAGACTCCAGAAATCAATCTTTCCCAATATGCAATAGAAATAAAAACATCTAACACTAAAGGATCGAACCTCGTACCTTATTCCGGACGGTTGAAGTAGATCCCCATTGAGCTTTCCAATCTTCAGCTTGAATTGTTATAGCACGTCCTCAACAACAAGTAAACAATACAAGCATACTATATTTCATGGTGTTAGATCTATTCTAGCATATATAAATCAATAATGTATAAGCATTTGACATATTCCAATGGATGCAACATTCATTCAAATACACATTACTGGACAGGAAAAGATATTTCTATTAATATGAATCAGAGATTACAAGTGACAACCTTTGACGGCACGTCTGCGAACCGAAGAAAATGAATCCCCCACTTGGGCCTCCACCACCTCAATCCTCCATCACTCCGATATCAAGCTCACTAACAAAGGCAATCTTGGGAAGAACACAACAGTGCTCCAAAGGGACAAAGGGATGCAGACTCAAGTATAGTTCTGGCAACAATGGACTATAGTTTCGATACTCTCAATTCTCTCTTATGCTTTCAATGTCTCAATGGTTCCTTATATAGCTTTTCAAAGTGATACTAAAAGGTTGAATCCGTGTGATCTCAAGGCATATGGAATGCCAAGAGTCATATGAGTTGGATCCAAGTCAAGGAATGCTCCAACAGTTTTGGATTATGCACACATCCCGATGTACGCGACTATAGAGGGAATATCCGCATGTGTACGCGGTTATCGAGGAAAAGGCCGCGTATATCAGTTTTCTAATGTTTTTAGGGATGGTCAATGATACATCAAAAGACAACAAATGGTCCATAGGAAATAATGAGTCTGCAGCGGGATAGGGGAAGGCCATACAATGTGTGATTCACCTAGTGTGGTGAAATCCGCTATAACAGATGCCCCCTAATGTATGAGATCATAGGGGTTATACGATGGCCGAAATACATTATAATTCCATCCCAGAAGTGAAGTGATGAAGGTACCCAAATGGAAGACTAGCCACCCAATCAGCATAATACCATAATACAACTCTGCATATAGCTGCACATACATATAGCAGTCCCGGATACATAAGAGTACAATGGCCATGAATAGGCATGAAACATGATAGAACATATGTGGTCATCGCCATGTACAATATACATAGATCAGAATCTCCATGATGAAGATATACAAAGTACAATGATCTCCACATAGGCTGAAGATATATAACACATCAAGATCTCCATAGTGGCTGGAAATATATTACATATACTGGAACAAGTCACGAGAGCTGAAATCTCATGAACACTGGCATGATCAAGGAGGTAGCATATAGTGGATGCCACCAATCTGGAAGGTCTTCTACAAAAACTGCTACGAGTACATGTCCTACTATGCAAATAGAGGTGTCGAGGTCGAACATAGTAGTCCATCATCTAATTACCGGTCATTGATGTATACCGTTAACAGACACGAGATCACCCACCAATAATGAAAATGGGAATCAAGGTACTAGAGTGCAAACTAACAAATGTGAATAAATGTGTTAAGGTCGAACACTTGAGAGAATCCATCGATAAGGGGACATTGATGTATTCCCAAAACTGTCGATGGCGAGAGAACCTGCCACTGATGACTGCAAGTCTCAAGGNNNATAAGGGGAGTCTGGGGGGAAACAGGCCAGCATAAGATCAAGAGGAGTATGAGGCTCTTGCTAAATGTCATGGCAATACTATACAATGGACTCCCACACCCTAAATGGGGAAACATCGGCATGGGAACCAAATGCAAATATGGCGCTAACTAGGGTACCCATGTAAGGTGAGTCTCTACCACTCACATCATGCCACTTCTATAGCAGGAAGAAGGTTCCGTGACATAATAGAGTGGGTTCGTACCTAAGGTTAAGATGGAACGGTCATAAGGCAATGCTTAAGTGCAAGTGGATGTGAAATCCTAACCTATATGCCAGTTCAGACATAATACCTGTGAAAGGCACGAATGGTCTCTGGCCACAAAAGAAGCATCCAACAGACAACTTCAGACCCAAGGAAGACCCAAACACACTCACAACCCACTCAGCAACTTCCCACAACATCAGACTCACCAAAAGGGAGGATGTATGTGATTGTATAAAGAACAGCTGCGTATGTACGCGACTTTAGGCCAAAAATCCATGTATGTACGCGACTTTTGGCCAAAAACCTGCGTATACAGAGAAGGCAATGGTAAAAAGCAGTTCAAGGCCAAACCAATAAAGGGGAGTGTTAATGGACAAGCATACTATAACATGCGACACAGAAACAGGGAGAAGCAGAGAGCAAATCAATAATATCAAGCCCATTGTGCCCACAAGCCCCTAATAAGAACAAGGAACATCCCCAGTAGAGTCGCCAATTCTGTTACGGAGAGAAATTCCTATGGCTTGGGGTACCACAACAGACAGCTAGACTCCAGAAATCAATCTT